>PVJA010036710.1:0-20809 GCA_004027025.1 Myocastor coypus
GTGCTGATGGATCCAACGTTGATCTAAGGAAGGAAACAAGAATGTGGAAATTAGAGCGAGATTAGGGAAAAGTCAGTAGTATAACAATAAAGGCTTGGAACCAACTGTCTGCACTTAGGGTTTTCATCATTCTTCTGCTGAATATGCTTAATTCCCATCTATATTCATCACTTAAGAAATTTTTTATTCTTTTTTTCATACATAGAGTAAATAATAGTTGATTGTGCTAGAACTAGAAAAATATGTAAAAATGTCTTCCAGTGCTTACAACCCAATGCAAAGAAAGCTAAAATTAAGTGTTATTTTGAAGATGATATTGAAAACATTGAATGTAAAATAGAAAGGAAAAGAAATAAGTTCTTCTAGGAAGGTTAAGAACTATTTCTGGATGATGAATCAAATTAATTTTCCAATGACAAATATGAGTTAGATTGAATCAAAGGACTATAATGTGTATCCCATATTGACTGATGCTAGTACAGAAGAAAAAGTGTATTAGAGCTCAGCACTGTTCTGCTTGGAGATATTTTCCAAGGCCCCAGTGGATGCCCAAAACCATAAATGAACCAAACTCTACATGTACCAATTTTCCCTACCCACATATAACAGTGGTCAAATTTAATTCACAAATTAAGCAGAACAATACCTAATAACCACTAACAAAATTGAAAAATGATATTTTTTACAATTATAAGATGTAGAGTTCTCCATTTAAAGTTCAGAGAAAATAATTGAAATACTAGAAACCTGGAATTGTGAATACACAGGGCCATTATACTGCTAATATAAGCAAATATAATAGGAAAAAGCTAAACGTAGATAATAACTATTCACTGTTGG
Source organism: Myocastor coypus (assembly GCA_004027025.1). Classification (NCBI taxonomy): domain Eukaryota; kingdom Metazoa; phylum Chordata; class Mammalia; order Rodentia; family Myocastoridae; genus Myocastor; species Myocastor coypus. The sequence continues at coordinate 841 of PVJA010036710.1, forward strand.
AGCTAATTTTTTTTTCTTTAATTATGGCCAGCTCAGCCTACCCTGTATGTGGGTCTGGCACAGCACATGGTGCCAGGGATTGAACCAAAGTCCCTGCAGTGCCTAAGCTTTCCTAAGCAGGCGCTTTAAACAGCTGAACCATCTTGGCAACCCTAGAGCTAAGTTTAAACAGAAACATGAACCAGAATTTCTGAAGAAAATTGTGTTTAAATATAAAGAACTTGTATTTAATTTTAGAGTACTTGGTGTAGCAACTGCAATTTAAAAACTGCTTGACTGGGTCTACCATATGTAGTCATCAAGCTATGATAGATGATAAAAATATAAGCTAAAGTTTGACAAAGACAAAACAGGGAAACTTTTTAAGGAATTATGATCATTCTAAACCAATGGAATCCAGGGAAATCTAACAGTAAATTTTATGTTAAATAAATAGGTGTGAAATTTATATATACAGAAGGAAAAATACCACAGATAAGATAGATCATTATACGCTAAATTTGACTACAAGTAAAAATCTAGAGTAAATTCACTTATTTTATGAAATTTTATACTACTTATCAAAATAAAAATACATAAATACATAAACAGATCTCATGTATAAAACAAATCCAATCCGGTTATGTTGAATTGGAGATCTAGGTATTCAGAAGATAATTATATATCCTCCAAATAGGCTGATGTGAAAGGAGAAATTATGCCTACTCTTACAAAATTTGTAATAGTACCTAGCAGAGGAACGAGTGGGTAAAATTTTCATAGACAAAAGAAAATGTAGAAAAAAATACAAGGTCAAGTGGGAAAAAGTGTTTAGAGTCTGTATGCTCAGAGCTCAGTTATCCAATAAGAGAAATGTTAATAAACACAGGAGGACAGCAACACCACTGTGGGTGGACCAGAATGTCACTAAAGTGGGGCATTCAGTGTCAGTTAACTTTTACAGAGTCTATTCTACATCAGAGCTTTGAAAAATATATATGGCTTATTCCTCTGTACACAATTCTTCTCTACCTATACGATGAGATCTTATACTCTCTTCTTAAAAAAACTGATAATAAAATAACTAACTCCATAACACTGTGCAGACAACTTGGAATTTTGTACCATAATAGGATTCTCCTTCCTTGTAAGGTGTAGGTGGATACAATAAACACACAAAACAATTGATTTATATATTCTCTTTGTGTGTACAGTGATCTATATCTTATAATAATAATAACATAGTGGAAATATTATTATGCACACACCTTCTTTCCTAGATGTTTCGTTGTAAAATTTTTCTGGTCTCTGTTATCACTTTGAAACTGAGATATGATTACATTTTTCCTTTTGATATCCATCCTCAAATCCAGAAATATTTTCATTCCTGCCAGCGTAGGTTGGGTCTTCCTGTTATGTGACTTAGAGCATATTCATAATCTACCTTCCCTTTTAGATCTAGACACAGCACTGTTCTAAATGACTACTTCTTTATAGTCATAGTCAAAGGGTAATAGTTATTTTATACATCACTTTTGAGAACACTGAGCTTCTTCAAGTATTAATATACCGAAAATTTTACCATGATGTAGAATATTTTTAAAACATGCTAATGTATTAAAAGCACTCTTCACAGTGTCTAAAATTTTGGAACCATATCTTCATATATAAGTGGACAACTTGAAGGTATATTTATAAGTGAAATAAACCAGACCCATATGTGTAAATACTGTATAGTCTCCCTAGTATAAGAATTCAAAAGAAGAAGTAAAAGTGGAAAGATATAACACATTTAATTGCAAAGTGAGAACTTAAGGATTAAATGAAGAAGAGACAGCAAGCAGGAAAATTAGGAAACATGGTAAGGGGGAAAAAAATACATTTATGTACACGAACGGTTAAGATAATGGTCCTAAGAATCTCCAACAGGTTTTTGTTGTTGTTTTGTTGTTGTTGTTCTTGTTTTGTTTGTTTGTTTGTTTGTTTGTTTTTTGTCTTTTTGAGACCGGGTCTGGATGCGCAGTTCAGGCTGGCTTCAGCTCATTTTGGTAGCCCAGGATGGTCTCGAGCTCACATCGATCCTCCTGTCTCAGCTTCCAAGTGATGGGATTAAAGGCATGAGCCACCATGCACAGCTTCCAACAGATTTTTGAAACTAGCAGTTAATTGGTAGAATTCTCACCCTGACTAACTATATATGGTGGTATCTGTGAACTAAGCAACTACACTGAGGAAAGCAATGTGCAATGCTAAATCCATGCTTCGAGTACCCATCATTCTGTTCTTTGAAATGCACAATGCTTCTGCTGTCATATCAATTATTTCTATACTCTTTGTCAAGTTAATATTTGTTTTTAAAAAGAATTAATAAAAGAGAATAAGACAAGAAAAAACATGCCATACAATTGACCTATTACAATTTGTATATAGTTAGATCTCTAAATTTCTACGTAAAAATGTGTAATTATTTTCACAAATGCGTTTAATTAGAATATCAGTGATTTATGAAAAATACTAGTTGAATACTAAGTCTAAGGTGTTTGATATTCAGAAAGACTGTGTTGTTAAGCTCAAGTGCCTATATTATATAGCAATAGTGTCACTAAGCTTCTCTTCTGGAAGATTAACAACTTAAGTTTGCAGACCAAAGCATTAGATAAAAAGAAGGGATACATGACAGTTAGTATTTTGGCGCTAGACCTTCAAGGTCAGTGAGGACTCAGGACATAAGACAACCTGGACTTTAACAACCTATAACTCAGTGGTGTCCTAAATTTTCTGTTCAAGAATATGGGGTTAAAAAGGAATGGGATTAACGATGTATAGTGTGCCTAAGAAGAGGTACCTAGAGAGAAAACATTCTCTCAGGCTTTCACAGAGAACTGGCCAAGCAATGGCTGTGACTCATCCAGATGGCTGACACTGACCAAAGATCTACAAACCACTGTACATGTTTTCATGGTAAATCCTGAAGGGATGACTGACCTCGTCAGATGCAAAAGTTACATTTTTGTTAGGTTTGATTTATCTTGGTCTTACCCATCCAATAGAAAAGTGTAATCACAAGATATAAAAAGCAAAGCCATATTAATATGCCGAGCTATACAAGGCTCAAGTCAACAGCTTCTGATATTGCCAGTTCTGCTGATAACCCACTACTATTATGGATTATTGGATTATATATACAGCTACTTTCTCTTAATTCAATGAAAAGAGAGATTTGTACTAATAATGTTTAAAACAGATATCATGTCTGCATTTTGTACTCTGAACAACTACTATGAAGACAACAATATGCATTGTATTAATTATTGTAGCTGTCCTATTACCATGGTTTGAAACTGTCTCATTATTTTGTTCTCATTAAAATTAATAGCCGGGTGTGGTGGCTCATGCCTGTAATCCCAGCACTTGGGAGGCTGAGGCAAGAGGATCGGTGCGAGTTCGAGACCAGCCTGGGCTACAAAAGGGAGCTCAAGGCCAGCCTCAACTGCATAGCAAGACCCTATCTCAAAAAGACAAAAAATAAAATAAAATAAAATTAATACTTTTAAAAAATTTTAAAAATAAATAAAACTTTGGAACCAAAATGATAATTGAAATGGTGAAATAGCCATGACCATAAGTTTATTGACCATGAATAGTAGTGACTCAACCAAGGCATATTATGCAGTGCCCAAGTGGGTTTAGTAAATAAGAATGGTAGAAGAGAATAATGCATGCTCTGAATAACTAGAAGCAGCAGTTACTAACTGCTAAATGCTAAGAAAATAATTTTTAAGGAATATGTTTATAACTGCATGACAAAAATAATAATGTTCAACTTATCCTAAGGAACATTATTAAAATTATATAATTTGCTAATCAAAACAGGACCTTCTAATAATAATTATATATAATAAAATGTATGAGATGCCTACATAGTGGGATACATAATACTCAAACCTTTCGCCAGTTATTTCATGAAAGCACAAGTTTTCCACTGTTTTTGTCCAGCAACATAGCTCATTTACAGGACCCCAGAAAACTGTCTCCACATTAAGCTGCTACATTAGAGAGAAAGGAACATTTTGTAAGACTCAATAAGATATAGCCTCATCTCATATCCTTAATAGATAACAAACAAGTACGTTTTTCCACAGTGTGATCATAAAGCACATCTTACACGCTCGTTCGCAAACTACACATGTAAGAAGCAACAGTAGAGACTGCTTGGCAGATTAACCCTGCCTTGATTAAAATGCAATGTTCATATTTTCGTTCTGTACTACTTTTGCCCATTTGCCAATAAAGTAATTTACCTAATTTATTTTTTTCTTGCTTTTCAAGATCCATTATTTTCTTCTTTTTATCTTATCTCATGGTAGAAATGATCAAAATTTTTCACTGACAAAGTGCATTACTTTTCAGATCTATCATTCTTTTCTAGTCTCTTTAACACCAGATCAAGTCAAATCATTTTCTTTTTAAATTTATTTTAAAATATATATATATTTATTTATATATATTATATTATATATATATATATATTTTATATATATATATATATATATATATATGATTTAGTACACGGTTTATATGGTCTCACTACACAGATGGGACTCCTACTAATTCTTCTGTTTTCAGCCTCCCGAATGCTGGGATTACAGGTGCACAGCACCTCTCCCAATCTCAGTTGCCCTCTGGGAGTGTGCCCCGGCGACAAGGCCAGCACAGCAGGCAGGGATTGAACACCCAGCGCCTGCATCTGCCTAAAGTGCTTCAATTGGCTGATCTATCTGTCAAATCATTTTCAATAAAATTTTGACTCAAAGAATAATAACTTCATGGTGGTTTTTAGGGATGCTATAACTATCACATGCAAAATATAATTTTATTGTTGCATTAAATTTTGCCTTTCTAAAATTTACTGTTATGGTATTTTATTCTTAAAAATGCTTAATATTTAATTAGACATTTATTAATTTTTGAAAATATTACTGTGGATTACTATTTTATATAAATGCTATTACATAGGCTGCTGGTCAAACATAAAACTCTCATGTGGCAGGCAAAATCTCTAGCACCAAGATATTGCAACTGAGCACTATTTTATTTGAATGAGGGACTGATCTAATACAGATCAATCAAGCAATCAATTCTTGTTAAGTAATTTTTTTCAAGAAACTTCAGATTGCAGTCCCATTGTGTGTAGGCATATATACTGTCCATTAGATTCCTAATGTTTCAGAAAATTCAAACATGAAGAAATACATAATATGTAAGGAGTGAGTCAAATATACAGTGAATACTTAAAACTTATCAGAGTAAAAGTTGTATTAACTAGAACAATGACCTAAATGTGCATGAAGTTAGGGCGAGTAGTTTAAGTATTTTGAGGGGGATTCATAGCAATATGACTTCAACCAAATTAACATTTTTATTTAATCATTCCATGTAGTGAATGATTATGCCTATGAAGTATCTGTGGAAATTTCTGTCAAATAGTGACTTTACAATGTTCTCTTATCACCCTGGGAATTCTGGCTCTTCAGGTAAATGGCTCAAATAATGCCAGTCATCACAGCAGTCACCATAGTACAATGAGAAGTGTTTTTGAAAGAGGACTTCCAGAACTTCTTCAAAAAGCGGCAAAAATGGTGGGACTTTGTTCTTGTATGACTTATTTTAGTTTTCGTTAGTTATGTAAACAACAGGGCTTTTCCAGGAGAAAGAGAAAGAATAATGGGATAGCCGTGTTGAAGGTGAGAAGGGATGTTTTGAAAGGTCATCATGGCAAGCTGGTTTTTACTCTAATAATGTTTTTAAAATTTTCTAATCATCACATTTATTGACTATGCCTCTGAATTCAACTGTTCATTTTCCACAGCCCTTTTTGTGGGAAACAATTAATATTAGAAATGAAAGCCTAAAATGTTTTGACTTTGAGACCACACTTCTGCCGGGCATGGTGGCGCACGCCTGTAATCCCAGCACTCGGGAGGCTGAGGCAGGAGGATCGGTGCGAGTTCAAGACCAGCCTGGGCTACAAAAGGGAGCTCAAGGCCAGTCTGAACTGCATAACAAGACTCTGTCTCAAAAAGACAAAAAAAAAAAAAAAGACCACACTTCTCTCAGCTAAAAAATTTTTGGCCACATAAAAGTCAAGAAGTTTTTGTATAACTGAGGAAATATCCCAGGCATCAATTTAAAAGTTGCTTAAGATGTCTATAAACATCAATTAATATAACAGGAAGACAGTAATAATAAAGTCTCAACTAGTCCAAAATGGATGCTACCAATGCTGAAAACTTTCTATTTTAAGGAGAAAACTACTCTAAAAATCAAGCTGAGGAGGGGTTTAAACTTCAGGACAAGGTGAAGGCAAAATGCAAGTACTTCAGATATCTGGTAGCACAGATCATGGGTTTTAGATTGATATCTTTACCTGGGAGCCCCAATTTTTCTAATGAATCTATGATGGGTGATACAGGGTTTACAAGGTCTCACAACATAGATCAGACTCATAGTGATTCTTCAGTTTTCAGTCTGCCAAAGTGCTGGGATTATAGGTGTGCCACCATGCCTAGTCTCAGTCAACATCTCAGCAGGCCTATGGGTGGGACCAGCAAGGCACAGTGAGCCTCAAGTTTGGTTCATATTAACTTGAAATATAAAATAACGAAAAACATATTGGCTTTTTTCTCCTTTGCTATGAAATGAAATCATAATAACGCTGCCTGGGCAACAATCTCTCTATATATTCAATTAGTTACTATGTGTAAAATACTGAGACTTGAGTAAATATTCAGTAAGAGACAATCAAAACTGACTCCTCTTCCGTCAGTGCCAGACTGCTAGCAAATTACCATTACTGTTTATTTCCCCAAGTTGTCATTTCGAAGACTTCATATCTGGTATTCTGTACTGAGACATCCTTCAAAAATGCTAACAGTTATTTTAAGCAGGCATGTACAATTTGTAGGTACTCAGTAAAGTAATATGAAGGACAATTTCCATGGATGCAGACTCATGAGCCTCAAAAGTCTTTAATCATGAATTTAATTCGCACCGTGCACCATGTTTAGGAATATTAATTTACATGCTAAGGAATTATGTTGACACTCTGAAGTGTGTATTACATTGAATACCTTGTGTTTTGGGAATTCAGAGAATGTGGTATGTTGTTAGTCATAAAAAATTAATACATATTGCCCCTGAAATGATGAGGAAATCCAGAGAAAGAAAAACCACAGACAACTAGTCTGACCCTATTTTACAGACTATGCTCAGCTCCACCTGACTATTAAAACAGCTTGAAAGTAATTGTTCATTCTTTATTCTCAAAGATAGATTACTGTTTCCATATTATTAGTTTTCCAGCACCATCATTGTACAAAATCTTATTTGGCATCATCAATGTCACAAATATTTATCATATAATTCTTAAATCACATCAGCATACTTTACTTTATTCTCATTTTGAAACTCTTTTTTATTAATATTAATGAGAAAGAAATAGCAATGAGACCGTTTCACAACAGGTTAGTAGCACATATCAAATAATTAATGCATTGCCTATTATTGTCTTCATACTAGTTGTTCAGAGTACAAGATGCAGACATAATATCTTGTCCAAGTACTATTAGTACAAATCTTTCTTCTCGTTGAACAAAGAGAAGGTAGTTGTACATATAGTTCAATGCTCCATAACAGTTGTGGCTTATCAGTACAACTGACAATATCAGAGGCCATTGATTTGAGCCTTTTATAGCTCAGGGTATTAATACGGCTTTACCTTTTATACCTTGTGGTTATCCTGTTTTGCGGGATGGTTAAGTCCAAGTTAAAACAAAACCTTTACAACAAAAAATGTAACTTTTGCAGCTGACAAGGTCAGTCAAATCCTCTCAGGATTTACCCTGAGACCATGTGCAGTGGTTTATAGATCTTTTGTCAGTGTCAGTAATCTGGATAGGTTACAGCCATTGCTTGACCAGTTTGTTCTCTGTGAAAGACTTGAGAGAATGTTTTTTCTTAGGTGACTCTCCTTAGGCACCCTATACATCGTAAATCCCTATCCTCTTTCATTCCATAAACTCCTTGGATGGAAAATTTGGGACACCACTGAGTGACAGGTTGTTACAGTGCAGGTTCTCTTATGTCCTGAGTCCTCAATGACCTTGAAGGGCTAGGGCCAAAACATGGGCTATCCTTGTAGCCCTTCTTTTGCTGTAATTATTCTTATTTATTTTACATTCTGTAAAGTGTAGAATGTAAAGCATTTAAAGTTTAGAATATCAATGATTGATGGAAATACCTGTTTCATGTTAAGTTTAAGGCATTTGATATTCAGAAAGATAGTAATGGTATGAGCTTAACATAACATAGTGCCTATGTTATAAGGAGTAATATCCTTAAGCTTCTCTTCTAGGGGGTTAACAACTTAAGTTTTCAGACCAAGAAACACGAGCAAATCTTAGTTAAAACTCTTCTAGGCTTGGCTGATGGGACACTTAAGGGAATCCCACATTTTATGCTGAGGATCTTTTCTCTTAAAGAAAATGACCAAAGAGAGTATTATATTTCTTTTCTATTTTCATACCTTATTGCTAAAATATTCTAAGATATCTGAAGAATATCTTATTATTAGTTCATATTATTTAAGCAGTTAAGGAAAATACAACAGCATTCATGTGTACGTGAATGAGGGATTTAGGAAGCCTCATTTTTACAATGCGGTGCATTCATAGATGCACAAGTTTAGCCGTGAGCCTTTGAGTTCACTTGCAGAATGCATCAAATATGGCTTGACAACTGAGAGTAGCAAGGCTTGCCATGTAGGTGTTACAACAAACTGCTTAGAATGTCTCAAAAGTTTAGAATTTTTCATCCTACATCAGAGCATGTCCTAACCCATGAACTGTAGAAATCTACCTGCTTGGAGAAACTTTTACATCAGAAAAGCACAAGGTTTAATATATCGGAGCATGGAAATCCTAACTTCTTTTCTAAGGTACTTTACTTGCTCAACATCTAGCTTCTAGTACATAATCTTTTGTTTAAAGTTAAAACAAAATATCAAGTAAAAAGATAAGAACAAAAAGAAAGAATAATAGAATAGAAAATAATTGGCATTAAAGTTGTATTCAAACTTTTAAAGATGTGGAGTTTAAGGAGAAAAGAAAAGAAGACAGATCAATATTTAAAACAAAGAAAACCAGAGGATTTATCTCAAATCAGAAATATTGCATATCAAAAGGATTTTTGACTTTCTTGATATTTTCATTTAAAAATTATAGAAAGACTGAAGTCCCACATAAAAATATTAATCATAAAAGTGATTATATTCTTAAAGAATCATCTGAAACATTTAAATAAAGAATGACAGAAAATTTGTACGTTCATATCTAAATAATATAAAGAAGGAGAAGGTTTCATAGAAATTTTATTGTGTGTATTCCAGACTAGGATGAAAATATGAAAAAAAGACCATCATAATGCCATAAAACTGATTACAAAATCAAAACCAACAATAATTAGCAAATCTAATCTACTGATATAATCATAATATACAAGTTTTCTTTTCACCTTAATATTGACACCAAATACATTTTACATACAAAATTCATAGAAAAATGATATCTTTATTCAAATAAAGAGGGAAAATCATAATTTATGTCATACCAATAGCTTATAATTTATAATTTTTTTTGTCTTTTTGAGACAGGGTCTCACTATGCAGTTGAGGCTGGCCTTGAGCTCACTTTTGTAGCCCAGGCTGGTCTCGAACTCATGTCGATCCTCTTGCCTCAGCCTCCCAAGTGCTGGGATTACAGGCATGCACCACCACGCCTGGCTTATAATTGATAATTATAACCTAGATTTATAAAACATATTTGACCAAATTGCTTTGTGTGTGTGTGTGTGTGTGTGTGTGTGTGTGTGTGTGTGTGTGACTGGGGTTCAAACTCATGACCTTCCATTTTCCAGGCAGAAATTTGTGCCATGGAGCTATCCTCCTGGTTCCTCAAACTCCATTTTAATAATCTGTTAAGTTGGAGATAGAAAATAGTTTTCTTGTTTTGTTTTTAAAACCATCATAAATATCATTCTTAGTTAAAATATTAATCAATATTCCCAGAGGCCAAAATAAGAAAATTTGCAAGAGATGTTGTTGATGTAACTGGTGGAGAGATAACAGAAAGATTAGAAGGAAATAAAATTTTCATACTATTCACAGATAACATTTGTGTTGCACTAGCAAATGCAAAATACTCTAAAGACAAGTTATAATAACCAACAAGTTAATAGTTCAGTTCTAATCAAAACAGAACAACATATAAACAAAATTTAAAGTACAAATGTATACCCTAATAAATATTATAGAATAAGAAACTGATGAATCATTTGCAATATTTCTACACAGAAAATTTCAGTGAAGTTTGGAAGAAATTTATTTACTTATTTATTTTGCAATAGCTAATACTGTACATAATGTTGTCTTCATCATAGTTGTAATTGCTTACTTCACATATGTTAGTATATATAGCTACTCAGAGTGATAATTCTACCAATTACCTGCTAGTTTAAAAAGTCCTGTGGGAGATTTTTGGGACCATAGTCTTAAGCATCTTTTGTATATAAATGCATGGCGTTGTCCCTACCATGTTTCCTAATTATTCGCCTACCTCTCTCTTCATTTTTTACTCCTTAAATTCTCCCTTTCCATTTAACTATATTGTAACTCTACATTTTTATTTCATTTTTTGAGTTTTTACACTAGAGAGACTATAGGATATTTACACATGTGGATCTGGTTTACGTCACTTATGAGTATCCGTTCGAGATACATCCACGTATATATTAAGGCTTTGAGTTTGTGATTCTTTATAGCTGATTAATATTCCATTGTATAAAAATAGCACATCTTTTTTCAACCATTCTTCAGGTTATAGGCATTTGGGTTGTTTTCAAGATTTGGCTATCACAAATTGTGTTGCTATAAACATAGGTGCACAAATACCACTGTGATATGAAGTTTTCTGGTCTTCTGGAAAAATTCCCAGTAGAGGACTAGCTGGATTGAATGCAATTTCCAGTCCTAGTTTATTAAGGAGTCTCTAAACTGCACTCCATAATACCAGTCTGCATCCCCACAAGCAGTGGAGAAGGGTTCCTTTCCCCCACCCTACAGCCTCTCCAACATTTGTTGTTGATTGATTTATGACAGCCATTGTTTCTAGGGTGAAATCATATCTAAGTGTTGCTTAATTTGCATTTCACTGATGGCTAGTGATGTGGAGCAATTCGTCATGTGTTTATAAGATTATTGTATTTCTTTCTCTGAGAAGTGTGTTCATCTTGGATGCCTATTTCTGGATTTGGGTTTTTGAATATTGGGACCCTAATGCTTTTTAATTCTTTATAAATTCTAGATAGAAGACCTTTGTCTGAATACTTATTAGTTACTTTTCTTTTTGGAAATTTCTGGGTTTTCTTTTCATTCTGTTGGTAATTCCTTTTCATGTACAAAAATTTCTCAGCAAGAGGAGGTCCCAGTCGTTGATTCTCTCAGATGCTAAACGTGCATTTTGAATTTTGTCAATGAAAGGTTTACCTACCCCGGTGTCTTCAAGATTTCCTCCTACTTTCTCTTTCAGCAGATTTAGTGTTTCTGTTTTACTATTTAGATATTTAATCCATTTTGACTTTAGCTTGGTGTATGGTGGTAGATGTGAGTCAAGTTTTAGTTTTTGACATGTAGAGAGCCAGTTTTTCCAGCACCAATTGTTAAAGATGCTATGTTTCTTTCAGTAAGCATGTTTAGCCCCTTTGTCAAAGATAAGGTTCCTGAATTTGATTATATTCACTTCTATATCTTCTAATCTATTCCACTGATCCTCAGGTCTATTTTTTGTTTGTTTGTTTTGTTTTTGTTGCCAGTACCATGCTGATTTTATTACTCTGGCTTTGTAGTATAATGTTAAGTCAGGAATTGCAATACCTCCTGCCTTATCTTGTTGCCCAGGATTGTCTTTGCTATTTAATGTCTTCTTTGGTTCCAAGTAAATTTTAGATGACTTCTCCAGGTCTGTGAGATATGTTGATGTTATTTTGATAGGGATTGCATTCAATTTGTATAACAATTTAGGGAGTATGGCCATCTTCACAGTGTTGGTTCTTCCTATCCAGGAGCAGGGAATATCTTTCCAATTTCTGAAATCCTCTATGATTTCCTTTTTCAAGGTACTATAGCTTTCATTGAAAAGATCTTTTACTTCTTTAGTTGAATTAATTCCTAAGTATTTCATTTTCTGAGGTGCTATTGCAAAAAGTATGGTTTTTCTAATTTCTCTGTCAGTGTGTTTGTTATCTCTGTGGAGGAAAGCTATTGACTTTTGTGTGTTGACTTTATATCCTACTATACTACTGAATCTGTGTATTAGTTCTAGTAGATTCTTGGTGGGAATGTTTTGGGTCTTCCAAGTAGACTATCATGTCATCTGCAAATAATGATAATTTAACTTCTTCTTTACCTATTCTTATTCCTTTATTTCCCTCACTTGACTGATGCCTTTAGCTATTGATTCCAGAACTATATTGAATAGGAATAGTGATAAAGGACATCCTTCTCTTATATAAGGTCTGAGAGTAAAGGATTTTAGTTTTTCCCCATTTGGAATTATGTTAGCCATTGGATTCTCATAGATGGCTTTTATCAGACTGAGGTAGAAACTGTATATTCTAATTTGCTGTAGGACCTTGAACATGAATGAGTGTTGGACTTTGTAAAAGGCCTTTTCTGCATCAATTGAGATGATTATGTGGTTTTTGGATTTGGCTCTATTGATATAGTGTATTGCACTTATAGATTTGCATATATAGAACCATCCTTGCATCCTTGGAATGAATCCTACCTGGCCGGGGTGTATTATCTTTTCAATGATTTCCTGTATTCTATGTACAAGGATTTTATTTTTATTTATTTTTTAATTTTTTACGGCTGGCTCAGCCTGCCCTGGGGGTAGTGCTGGTGCAGCATGTGGTGTCAGGGATTGAACTGTGCTCCCTGTGGCTGCCTAAGCTTTCCTAAGCAGGCGCTTTAGACCGCTGAGCCATCCTGCTGGACCTTGCGAGAATTTTATTGAGGATTTTTGTATCTATATTCATGAAACAGATTTGCCTGTGGTTCTCTTTTTACTTGCATCCTTCTCTGGTTTGGGTATCAATATAATACTTGCTTCCAGGAATGATTTTGGGAGGATTGTTTCAATTTTATTAAAGAGTTTGAAGAGTACTGGGCTTATACCTTCTATAAATTTCTTATAGAATTCAGTGGTAAATTCATTACGACCTGGCCTCTTTGTCACTAGTTTTTTCATTAATTTTGTATTTCATTGGTTGATATTGTATTGCTGAACATTCTTATGTCTTCTTGATTCAATTTTGATAATATGTACTTTCCTAGGTATCTGTCCATTTCATCTGTGTCTTCTATTCTATGAGAGTAAAAATTCTCAAAGTAGCTATTAATGATCTTCTGAATCTCCACTAGGTCTGTAGTAATTTCACCCTTTCATTCCTTATTCATTGAATTTGTGTTTTTTCTTTCCTCTTTTTGATAAGGTCACCTAGTGGCTTATCAATTTTATGTAATTTTTTAAAGAACCAGCTTTTTGATTCATTAATTCTTTGTATTGTTTTCTTTGTCTCAATTGAATCAATTTCAGCTTTAATCTTTATAATTTTCTCTCATCTTTGGGCTTGGGGTTTGGTTTGCTCTTCCTTTTCCACATAATTGAAGTGCAGCATTAGAGTATTTATCTGTTCCTATTCTGTCTTTTAATGTCAGTTCACAGTTATAAATTTCCCTCTAAGAACTGCTTTCATTGCATCCAACAAATTCCCATAAGTTGTATTTGGATTTTCATTAAACTGTACATATCTTTTAATTTCTTGTTAAATTTCATCTGTAATCCATTGTTTGTTGAGGAGGATGCTCTTTAATTTCCATCTGTTTATGGGGTTCTTGTGGTTTCTTTTGTCATTTATTTCCACTTTCAATGCACGGTAGTCAGAAAATATGCATGGGATAATTTCTGTTTTCTTGCATATATGTAAGTACATCCTATGGACTAGTATGTGGTCTATTTTTGAAAATTTCCCATGAGCAGCTGAAAAAAAAAACATGTATTCAGAAGTGGCTGGGTGGAACACTCTGTATATATCCACTAAATCTATTTGTTCCAACTTCTTGCTCAGTTCTATTATATCTTTGTTAACTTTTCGTCTGCTTGACCTATCTTTTGGGGATGAGGGGGTGTTCTCCTATTAGGATTATTGTATTGGATATTAGAGTTTTCATATCTATTAAGATTTGTCTGGCCAGGGAGATAGCTCAGTTGAACAAGTGCTTGTCTTGCAAGTGTTATCTCCTAGGTTCAATCCTGGGTATGGGGGGGCACTATTTATTAATGTTATGTCTTCCTTTTGAATTTTCCCCCTAGCCAATATGTTTTGGCCTTCTTTATCTTGATTGAACATTCTTGTTTTGAAGTTGAGACTGTCTGCTTTTTTCTAAGGTATTGGGGCATGTAGATTGTTTTCCATCCTTTGAATTTCATCCTATGAATTGCTTTACGAGTTAGGTGTGTTTCTTGCACATAGCACATTGTTGGGCTTTCTTTCCTAATTCACTATACGAAGTTGTTTCTTTTAATTGGTGAATTGAGATCATTTAAATGGATGGTTATACTTAAGATGTATTAATTTATGCTTGTCATGTTATTTACCTGCTGTTAGTTACCTCTTTGTCCCCTGTGTTTAATTGTTTTCCCTTTATTTGTGGAGTTCTGGTCATTTTGGTCCCTCTCCAGAATAACTTTTAGTAGTCTATGTAGGGTTGGCTTTGTCATCACGCTTAATTGGCCTTGGTCATGGAAGTATTTTACTTCTTCATCAAACTTGAAAGAGAGTTTAGCAGGCTATAGCAGCCTGGGCTGGCATTTGTTTTCATGGAGGACTTGAAGTGCTCTGCTCCATGCTCTTCTCAACTTTGTGCCTTATGAAAAGAATCTGCAATTATTCTGATGGGTTTGCCTTTAAATGTGGTCTTTTTTTTTCTCTAGCAGCCTTAATATGCTATTCTTGTCCTGGATTTCTGAGATCTTGACTGTTATATGTCTGGGTGTATTTTTAATGGGGTTGATGTTATTTGGAGTTCTATATGCTTCAGTCACTTGACTGCCATATTGTTTTCCCATATCTGAGAAGTTTTCTGCTAGTACTTCTGCCCATATTCTTTTTATATCATATGTATTGACTCATTCTTTCTTGTTGATGTCTATTTGTCTCATGTTGTTCATCTTTGCATCATTTTTCAGATGTATTTTTTAGTGCATCCTTCTTGTTTTTAAGAGATCCTCTTTCACTATCTGCTATAGTATCTTCAAGATCTGACACTCTATCTTCACTTTCATTTATATGGCTTTGCTAGCTTGTCACTGAGGCTGTCAGTTCCTGTGTGTCTGCTTGAGTCTGCTTCATTTGATGTATTTATTTCCTAGAATGCTCATTCAAGGAATCTAAAGATTTCCTAATCTCCAACATTTTATCAGTGTTTTCTTCAGAAGCAGTTATTAATTCTTTCACTATGGTTATCCTTTCTTTTTTCACTAATTTTTATGTTAAAAATGGCAGATTTCTATAAGTAGAAATTATATGATTTGAAGGCAGAAGTACTTCTACATTCTAACTATATAAATCTATTGAGATAAAGATGTTTCTAAGAAGAGTTTGATGACTACTTTTAACCTCTGTCAATTACACAAAGATAGAAGAATAGTCACAATTTTATTTTGAGTATTCTGCAAGTACAAAAATGGACACACCAAAATTATATTGCATGGGGACCTGGCCAAGATCCCCAACTGCTTGTAGGAACCATACAGAGAAAGGATGAAATGAGAACAGAGAGAAAATTAGTAATGCTTGACAGGAGACTAGGAGGTCCATGCTTCACGATGCTCAGAGGCAAAGACACTCAGAGCTAGTCATTGTACATTGCATGTATACATTGATAGGAGGGATTATCTGATGACTCAGAATGAAGACAGCCTTATGTTAACAAGGATCCTTATGTTGAGGAGGACAGCTGGCAGAGAGAGCAGGTTAAGCAGAGTGTGTCCTTCCCCAATTATTTCTATTGGTTTCTCAAGGAACCAGTGTGCATTCAGCTGATGCAACCTTTCCTTAGGGCATCACAGTACTCAGCATTGTGGGATTGTTGATGCCTCATCTGTGACCGGAGACACCAGCAATTGTGTTGCCTCATTATGTAGCCAGCCTGCAAGGCACTAGGCACTAGGCCTCAGACAAGCCCTAATCATCATTTAATTATGAAATGATTTTTTTCATAATTATATAGAATGTCTTCAAGATACTGAGAGAACAATGGTGTTCCAAGAAACATAAATTACTAGATAGATAGATAGATAGATAGATAGATACGTAACTGATTTTAAAATATTAATCAACTATTGAAAAAGACAGAGAAAATTTAATAAAGTACTATAATAAAATCATAGGAAGATTAACGGGACAGAATGAAATCCAAAAACAAGTACAGAGAAGTGATATGAAAAGCAGTTGGAGATTCAATGTCCTTCATTACTCTGTGAGAGCCAATAAATCCACATATTGGAATGTATTGGATGTACATATTCATAATAATTGATTTCTCTGATTGAACTCTCATTAAATTGCATATGGAGCCTTGTATATGTTAGGTGCTATTGCTTTTCCGTGATTTGTCTCCGTGGCAATATTCTCTTCACACGGTCATAGATCTGCTTGGTTCTGACCCCATAGATAACAGGATTGAGCATCGGAGGCACTACAACATAAAGATTGGCCAAGAGGATATGGATGTAGCGGGGGACATTTCTGCCAAAGCGATGTGTCATAAAGGAAAAGAGGGCTGGTGTATAGAAGGCAAGAATGACACATACGTGAGACCCACATGTACTGAGGGACTTGAGTCGGGCTTCCTGAGAAGGGAGTCGGAAAACAACTCGGAGTATCTGTATGTAAGATAGACCAATGGTTAAGATGTCAAACACAAGGTTACATATGGCACATAAGCCATAGATAATATTGATCTTTATACTGGCACAAGACAGACGAGCAAGACCCATGTGCTCGCAGTAGGTGTGGGGAATGACATGATTCCCACAGAAGGGCAGTCGCAAAATCAGAAATACAAAGGGAATGACAAAAATAATCGCCCTTATGAACACACCAAGACCAATCACACAGACAACCTTGTGAGTGAGAATGGTGCTATAGCGGAGTGGGTTGCAGATAGCCACATAGTGGTCATAAGCCATGGCCAGGAGGACAGCAGACTCCATCAGCGTGAATTTGTGGATGAAGAACATCTGAGTGAGACAGTCTTCAAATTTGATCTCCCTGAGATTAATCCAGAAGATTCCAAGCATTTTAGGGATGGTAGCAGTAGAGAGGCCCATGTCAATAGTGGCCAACATGGCCAGAAAATAGAACATGGGCTGATGTAGGCTGCTTTCTGTCTTGATCACCAACAGGATAGTGAAGTTCCCTAAGAGTGCAATTATGTACACAGCACAGAAGGGAAAGCCGATCCAGAGGTGAAGTGGTTCTAGACCTGGGATCCCCAGCAACAAGAAAGAGGAGGGGTGAGATGGTGTATCATTGGGAGGAAGCATCCAGATTCACAGTTCATCAGCTCACAGTCTACAGAAATACATGCCAGCTTGAACTGCAGGTCCCTGGGCAGTGTTCCACAGCTAATCTTAAAGACAGAAGAACGTTATAAATGTTTGTATAATGCAATTCCATCAAATTGAGATGTACTTTGTACAGAGTACAAATTGAAATCTCCAGCATTTCACTTTTTTTATTTTATTTTATTTTATTTTATTTTATTTTATGTTATGTTATTTTATTTTATTTTATTTTTTATGTATTTAGTGTAGGGTCTACAGGGTCTCACTATACAGATCTGGCTGTCAGTGATCCTCTTGTTTTCAGCTTCCCAAATGCTTGGATTACAGGCATGTGCCACCATGTCCAGTCTCAACCTCTATCTCAGCGTACCCTGGGGGAGGGGTCAGCATGCCACTCCAGGGATTGAACCCCAATCCCTGTGCCTGCTTAAGCAGGTACTTTGATCCACTGAACTATCTGGCCAGCCCAAGAGGATGTCTCTTAAGGAAGTTACAGACTAAATTAAAATATAAATGTGCTGTATTGTACTAACAGCTTGGTTAACATGCTTGTCTTAAACAGCTTATCAATGGTTGACTAAGATGAAATTTTTTTCTCTCTAATACTCTCCTTATCAGATGCCTTCTTTTATTATCATCAGTAGAAGCTAAATGGATTTTTACCAATGTAGGTTTTGTTAGCTCATGATTATTATAATATTGCTGTATCAATTCTTATTCTTTCAATGATGTTATATAAAAAACACACCAAGACTCTTAATATCTATTGAATAAGCAGATATTTATGTCAAAATATTAACAGTGATCCTGAAGCTTTCAAGCTACATAGTTGTTACTATTTGGGCATAAAATTACAAATTGTGATTGTCTGGTAGTGAAGTATTTATAAAGCTTTATATTAGACAATGCCAAAGTCATCTTTAATATTCAAAAATGGTAATAATATTAATTTTCTACATTTTCCAAGAAATTCTTTACGAAGCAAGAAATTTAAGAGAGATGAGAGAAGTATAATCTCTTAAATCTATCTGAGAAATCAAACTAGGGAGAAAATTAATGAAAACGACAGGAAGATAGAAAGAAATATAAAGACGACATATCACTTACCTATGTTACATACATGGAGTAACCCACACACATAATTCTCCACATATGTTATACATACAAAATACAGACTTTTTAAAAACTTATATAAAATTCACCTATGTAATGTGTGTTGCTGTTTTGAGCTCACAGCCGAAACATTCATGACTTCAGGAATTTAAGATGCATGAGCTCTCTGATCATCTTGCTCCTGTCAAGATGGTGCTGCAGGACTAGAACTCCAAGAGGTCAACCTGGAAGTTTAATGTAGGCCTTACGCACCCAGTAGAAGATGGAATTTTTGATTCTGGAAATTTTGAGCAGTTTCTGAGGGAGAAGGTTAAAATGAATCGAAAAAACTGGAAACCTTAGGAATGTTCTTCATATTGTACATTTCAAGGATAAGATCACAGTTGTTTCTGAGAAACAGTTCTCTAAAAAGTATTTGAAATATCTTACCAAGAAGTACCTTTAAAAGAATAATCGTCATGATTGGTTTCACATGACTGCATTTGACAATGAGACTTACGAACTCCGATACTTCCAGGTTAGTTAAGATGAAGATCTTAGGTTAGTAACATGTGTAACAAGATCTGAATTCAAGCAAAATGAAAACCTGACTTACCACAAACCAGCCCTGGGACAAACACAGTCTTAGCTTGTTTATTTAGATGGGCAGTAGTTATACATATATTCAATTAGTTGTCAATACATGAAATTGGACAATTTTGCTCACATTTAAGGTTCTTATTTTTACAAAATCAGAACATCTGGTGTCACGAAGCCCAGATTTTTCACCGCAGTGAAGCATAATTCTCTTTTTCACTTCTCCTATAAAAGAGACTGAATTTAAACGGCCATGTATCATTGCATGTCTGTTTTCTGTAAGGAAGAAGAGAGGAGATTTCTTGTACTTATGTCTTATAAAAGAGGGAAAATGAGAAGCTGAAGAGGATAGTATATATGGGAGAAAGCATATTTACTTCTAAAAGTGAATATTATTTTTATTTTGAATATGTAGAACATGTTTGTCCAAAAAATGTAACTTAAGTCATCATTCTGTAAGGAACCACATTAAGAAATGCAATCAATAAATGGCAAACTTTTAGATAAGACAATGATCTGACAAAAGAGTACAATATTTTTACTGAAAAAAAAAA
>PVJA010036711.1:0-20797 GCA_004027025.1 Myocastor coypus
CATACCTAGCTTCAATCGGTATTTCTGGATTAGTTGGTATTGTCCAGGGCAAAGAGGTTGTCAGGTACAGGAGGGAGTTTGGGGCTGAAATTTTGACAGCTTAGGCCTTGACTTGGATACATTGGGGGTTCATGGAACCCCTGTCCTGGATGGTGTAGATGTGCTAAGGTTCATAGCCCTGTAAGACCAGCTTTTGGGTCTCAGACATACATACAGAATTAGCAGTGCTAGACTTTTGGGTTTTAGAAGCTGTCCTAAAGTGTTGTTAAGGATTCCTGGGTCCTTAGACCATTATACTCTTAGTGTATAAGGGTCTTGCTCCTAGGAAGGCTTTGCAGGTACTTCCCTCAGTAGGAGTTTTAAACTTGGAAGAGATTAGAGAGGGGCACAGCCACCCATAGACAGTCACTGTAGCTGCCCAGGGACCAAGTGGGTTGCGGTACCTGGAGGGCTTACTCTACTTTTTCTAACTCTGGCTAGGAGCGGAAGCTGTGTGCTCACCCTCGGCTAGAGATCTACCAGCAAGACCATATCCACTTCATGTGCCCACTGGCACGGCAGAGAGACTTCTATGTGCCAGAGGTGGAGGAGACAGCGTGGAAATATCGGAATCTTGTGAAGGCCAGTGATACCTGTGTGGATGGTACAGGTATAGAATGGGGAGAGGAGGGTAGGACCCTGCCCGGAGCCCCTCTTCTGGATATTCAAGGGCATGGTTGAGGAGGCTTCTCTGTGTTGGGACTATGTATGTCAGGCATGCTGACACTCCTGTCCCAAAACCCACATGCAGAGTTGTCTGCTCCCAGATACATGGTTCCACACAGCTATGGTTTCACACATGTTCCTTTGGCAACACAGATACATAAAGCTCCTGTTTGGATTCCCTGTAGATTCATTGGGAGTACCCTTGAAAACACAGATCATGGACACTTGGATGCTCATGGTGCTGAAACAGCTCAGGACAGAGTCACTTGGGTGGGACTCACCAGGAAGTAATATTGGCACTGGATCTGGAAGATACGGAGGGGGATGAGGTCCCCCTCACCAGGGGACCCCAACAGCACTAAAAAGAACTGCCTTCTCCTGCCTCTGCTATCAAAGCCAGTCCGTGCTTCTACTGGCAGCCACAGTGCCCCAGGTCCAGGGCAGCTGGCTATTCACCTGCCCCCAGCCCACCTCCAGTCATAACTTTTGTGACCCCAGGCTATTGCCAGTGGTTTGGGGTTGGAGGACCATCTTTGGCTGCCCTGGATTGAGTCTTTGTCATTCTGAAAGTGCGTGATTTCTAAGTACGGTGCAGAGCTGTGAGGGGAAGGACTGTCCCTTCTCCTCTTTCTATAGGAAACTTTTTGCCCATCTATTCTTCAACAGCCAAGGTCACCCTAGAGAGAGACATGTGTTGGCAGGGGCTGATGGGGGAAGGGTGCTGGGAGGCAGTCTCCTCTCCCTAGGGGCCTGTGTCCAACACAGTTAACTTCATCTGCTCCTTTAATTACCTCCATGGGGTACTGGTCCCTTCTGCTTGGTAATGCCCGGCAGACACTCTTCAGTGCTCCTACTGTGGGCACAGGACATGACACAAGGTCGGCAGACCTAGGCAGCCTCCAGCACAGGGAGGAGGAGTGCCTTGACCTTCTGTGACTTCCCCCTGCTGCCTGACTACTCCCTCCTTGACACACTCACTGTTTCCTTTCCTCCCAAACATGGCCTGCTAGGAGGGTTGAAGTGAAGGACTGCTTGGCACCTGCTAGAGCCGGCTGCAGCTGCAGCTTCCATTCCCTCCAGCTCCTCGGCCTGTCCTCCCCACCAGCCTGCCCACCCACTCCCTAGTGCGGGTGCTGAAGGTCTGTCCACCCCTGACAGGGCTTGTCTTGACACCCGGGGCAGACTCTGGGCATCTCCTGCCAGGTGCATGCCACTTAGCAGGGCGTAGTGGGCACATGACCACCCAAGGCTTGGCCTGTCCCTGTCTGCCTCCCTGCTGGGCTGTGGCTTGGGCTGGAAGGTGAAAGGGGGTGATTAGTTGCCTTGTGCCTGTTATTACATTGATGTATTATTTAGCTCCAGAAAGGCGATGAATATTTGATCTCTTTGCACTGGCTGTAGGCAGAGGGGGAGGAACTGGGATGAAGTCAGTAACTTCATATCCTCTGGCGAGGAGCCCTGGGGATTTAGGTGCTACCTTGCCTTGCCTGGTACCTTCTCAGAGATAAGGGCCAGGGCACTGGGACTTCCTCCTGTGTGTACTTTAGTCAGGCTGTAGGGTTGCCACTCCCCTGACTTCAGCTTCTTCATCACAGGTGTCTGGGATTCTCTTTCTTCTAGGATGCTGAACCCTGGGCTGAAGAAGCCTTCTTACTCTGATTAGTTCTAGCTCAGGAGTGGTGATGGAGACATCTAACTGGGAAGCGGAGGTCTCTAGAATCATTGGGTGGATGGCAGACAGAAGTTGTCAGTAGTGCCTGTCTCCTTCTGCCTTTAGCTCTCAGCCTGTGGGACACGGATCATTTTGAGTGAGGATCTGGAACCCTGACCCAGGAGCTCAGCCCAGGCTACCACTGCACTGTGTTAGCATGCCTCTATGTAAAAACCATACCTGAGGCCCACCATAACACAGCCCTAGGCCGCAGGTTTGCACTTTCAGAACTCCCCTCCCTCTTCCACTAAGATCCAAGAGGGCATCTTCTGGGGCCAAGTGGGCTAGGGAAGCAGGTCTCAAATTTCCTCGCTTTCAATGTAGACCCATGCTGAAGTTCAGGGACAACTCCAGGCCAGTTCAAATGCAAAGTAGTCTCTAGATAAGTCTGACTTTGCTCTGTCACCATGAAAGCAGGAGCTGGGGAAACTGGCCCATGCTTCACCTTTATGATATGCCACAGGAAGGGTGGTACGTTGTAAGCTGGGGCTCTGTTTTTCCTTGCTACCTTGTAGCTGCATTCAGTGCCTCTGATTTGGAGAGATGAGTGGAGGGGTTGCTTCTAGTGAGGAAAGATAGAGGGCCACTTGCTTAAAGAATATACTGTGTTGGAGAAGCAGGTTAGGGAGGGACCTGGACCATCAGCTGGCTCAGCAGTTTTGGGGCTACCCAGTCACCAGCTTCTTTTTTGCTGCTTTGTAGTACAGGAAACAGCCGTAGCTAGGGCAGGGGTTGTTAAGGTGGGTAAGGGTTCCTCTGGGTTGACCCAGGTATTGGGGGAGGTCTTTGAAATGTTTTATCTCAGAAACATTTCTTGTGACTGGCTAAGTGTTTGCTAAGAATTCTCTAGATCTTTGTGACTTGGACTCCACCCCTTAAATGTGGAGACTCATGGTGGCCAGAGGGAGGGACCAGCTGACTTCCTAGATATAGCTGTTCCTTTGAGATGTTCGCGTGGGGGTGGGAACTGGAGAGACCTCCTGGTCCATTCTCGGGTCCCCATGTCTAACTGGGCAGTGTTCTATAGATGGCCTTAGGAAACCTCTTTCCAAGCCTGAAATGAGCGGTGGAGGGGACACTGGCAGTGTCTTTGTTCTACCCTCAGCTCCTCACCCTGGGGCTGAGTAGCCCTTAATGGATTGGGCTGGGGTAACAGGCTTTGTGGGAGTGCAGAGAGCTGAGGCTAATTCAGGATAAGGAAGGGAGGACCTAGCCAGCTGCTCCCTCTCCCTCCTGCCTCCCTTTCTCCCTCACCCCTGTTAGCGCAGCTCAGGTCAGGGCAGAGGGCAGCTGGAATGGGTCTCCTGAGCCATCCATAGTGGGTGTATTATTCATGCGCAGGCTGTGTATGCCCAGGTGCCAAGTGGATGGTGGACCATGAGTGGTGGGGTGCAGTGGTCCTGGCTAACTTGTGCTCCCTTGTCCTGACTACAGGCGCTGACACAATGAGTGATACAAGTTCTGTAAGCCTGGAGGTGAGCCCTGGCAGCCGGGAGACTTCAGCCACCACACTGTCCCCCGGGGCAAGCAGCCGATGCTGGGATGATGGTGATAACCGCAGCGAGCACAGCTACAGCGAGTCAGGCGCCAGCGGCTCATCCTTTGAAGAGCTGGATCTGGAGGGAGAAGGGCCCTTGGCTGAGCCACGGCTGGAACCTGAGGCCAAACCACTGGGGGCCACTTCAGTACCTCAGCACCCTCAAGAAGGGTGAGGAGTAGGCTGTGACCTGCGCCCTCCTGTGTTATCGTAGCTAAGGAAGTGAGCAAACTCTCCAGCCTTCTTCCTTTCCTTCCCCAGATGAATCTGGGTCCTGAGGGGGCCTGGCCCCAATCCCCCTCTGCCAAGCCTTTCCCTCATTGCCTGTTTGGCTTGCAGGGCCAAAGGAGCCAGGGACTTACTTGTACTAACCTCCTGGGTGGCCACCCCTGTGGTCTTTTTTCAGTCTCACATTGGAGCTTCCAGAATCCAGAATAAAACAAATGATTTTTTTGTTTCATCTTGATTTGAGTTGTGTGTTTATGTGTTAGTTCTGTGTTGGGGAGCCCTGTGAAAATAGGCTGGGAGTGTACTGGTGCCTCACAAGCATGAGAGGAAGGATTACTCGGCGGAGAGGAGAAGGAATATTGTAGGCTTTTCACTTCTTGCTCTGTGACCCCAGTGGACAGCCACCCCTGCAATGGAGTGGGCGTCAGGGCTCCCCTAGGCTGGTGAGAACCAGAGCAAGGAGTCTGAGCTAAGCACAGGGTGCCCTACAGGGCCCAGAGGTGGAGAGCTCACCTCTTACCTTTGCTTCCGAGGATGCCTTTATGTGTCCATGGTTCAAGTGTGCTTGTGCTCACGCTGGGACTTCTCCAGTGGTAGAGACCACTGCTGCACAGGCCAGAGCCTTGCAGCTGGTCAGTGTGTGCATCTAAGCACAGATGGCACTGCTGGTGGTGTTCCTGGGCGAGTGCCCCAGTGAGCATCCAGACGTGATTGTGGCCAGACCTGATGACACCTATCTGAAATATATCACTGTGAGAGGCTGAGGGAGGAAGATCACAAGTTCAAGCCCAGCCTGGGGAACTTAGTGACTTAGTAAAAGTCTATTTTAAAACTTGTTTTTCAAATATGTCTGGGATATAACAGTGCATGAGCTTCGAGTTCAGTGGTCAGTACCACACACAAATTGCTTGTCTCAGAGTGGCTGCTGATGTGTGGATGGCTGTGTGGCTCTTGAATGTGGTACTGTGCCTTTGTGTGTTGAATGGTATGCGTTACATGCTAGGCAGTGGGAAGCTGGCTGGAGGGAAGTACCTCTGAGGGTTTGTCTGTATATAGATAGTCATGTGTCCAAATATAAAGGAATATTTTATTGTGTATCTGTGGGCAAAGCTATGGGTGTATACAGCTGTATGTCCGTGATCTCCACTGAATGTGTGGGCATGATGTATGTCAAGATGCTTATGTGTGGCCATGTGTCCCTACACAGGCACTGCAATGACTGCAGCCATGTCCATGTATATAGCTGTATGTATATGGCTGCATCTACTTGTACAGTAGTGTAAGGGAGTCGTGTACTTTTGGGTATTGTGCACATGTACAGTAATATATTATGACTTTATTTTCCCATGTCATTATGTGTCACCTTGTCCACATGTACAAGTTATGTGTGTAAAACTGGGTGTGTGTTTTTGTGTTTGTGAAATAGTTTTGCTGGTCTTGAACTCATAATGTAGCTCAGACTCGCCTCAAACTTGCACTGATCCTCCTGCCTCAGCTTCCCAAGTGCTGGGATCACAGGTGTGCACCATCACGCCCAGCATGAGTGTATGTCCTTGTCTGTGTGCGTCATTGGGAATGGTGCCTATGTGTCTGTGTGCCATTGTCTGGCTGGCTGCAGCAGTATAGCTCATCATTGCGAGCTGTGTGAAAGTCTCCCTTTTGCTGCTGCCGTACAGAACCATGTCTGTGTACAAAGCCATCTTGGTGAGTGGGCTGGGTGTGTGACTGGGATCGATGTGCAGCTTTTCTCACCTCAGCACCCTCCTGCTGTCAACCCCGCTGCTCCGAAGCCTGGTCCATCACTCACCTACCCCGGGGAGCAGTTGCTCTGAGCCAGCTAAAGGGTGAAAGCAGTTGGTGGCAGAGCTGGAGCTGGAAGACAGCGTGTCTGTCTCCCCAGCTTTGTCTGACAGCTCTGAACCTTCATCCTACTGGCACAGCATCTCTTATTAGTGATCAGTTTTGTATTTGTTTGGGTTTGATGTGTCTTGTTTCAAAGCCATGTTCTTCAGAGAGCAGTGGAGCACATCAAGCTTCCATGTCCAGGGAAAAATCTGTCCTTGTGATCCTGTGTACCTTTGAGTGTGTGCCCCCGAGGAGCCTGGGCCTGACATTTTCATCAGCACCTCTCTGAGCTAATGATACCTCCACTGACACCTGTGGAGAAAAGGGCGGCACCAGGGGAACGTGTAGGGATATTATGCCCCTTGGCATTCATTAGTGTGTGCATACATGTGGTGGGGTTGGGGTAGACAGCAATGGTCTGAGACTAGATCTGAGCTCAGGTCCTCTTCTCCAAATCCTTCAGCATGGCCTGGCTCTACAGTTTCTCCACCACTCCTATCCAGGGTCGTTCTTACCCATCCCGTGGGAGAGAAGAGTCAAGAGCATCTCAGAGCTGTCCTCCCTCTGCTTGGGCTCCAGCGCTCACTCCCTCCTACACAGCAGCCAGTTCCAGGAGCCTTTCCTCGCCCCCTCCTCTCCCATGTCAGCTCAGCAGATGGTTCAGAAACGACCCTAGTGCATTGCCCTGATGCCTCCAAGGGCTGATAGCTGCAATCAATGAATGCCCTTTGTGCATTGGAGCAGGCACTTGTGGGGGAGGGGTAGCTTCCTTAAAGGTCGTCTGCAGGGAGAAAGGGATAGGGCTATTCTCTGACCGCCCCCCCCATACCAATCATTTCCTCTTAGTGACTAAGCTAGCTTTCACATAAGCCACAATATGTGTCTTGAGCAGCAGTTGCTGGGTGGAAAGAATGGATGAGGGCAGGGACAGAGTTGCTGCGACAGGCCAGCGCTCCTTTGAGCTCCCACATGCCTCTTTTACTTGTCACCCTGATTTCAGGTCGACCCCAGGTCCAACTCCTCTTACAGATCGGACCCATGGCATTATGCTCATTCTTTTGGTTCAGTGATCTCCCTATCCCTGTCCCATACCCTTTTCCCGCCGCTTCTGTAGGACGCAGCGTGGGCTGGCTGCAAGGCAAAGGACCTGCCGGGTACCTGCTCCAGCACAGAACTAGAGCATCCAGGGATTCAGAACTACGCGACGGACAGCTCCGGGACCCCTTGGAAAGTCGGGCTGCGCGGGGGTCCAAAGGGAGGCGGAGGCTGGGCTGAGAAGGAGAGACTAGGGGCTGGGAGGACTGGAGGAGGGGCCGGGGGCGGGGCAGCTGCGATTGAAAGCGGCTAGGCGGGCGGGACGCAGGCTCAGAGCCGGCGAGCAAGCCAGCGAGCGGGATCCGGAGCCCCGCGCCCCTCCTGTTCCATTCCGATTTCTCCGTGCCAGAGCTGGGCGCGCCAGGTAGGGTGAGCCCGTGGGGCCGCAGCCGCTTTCGAGCTTCTTGATCCTGACCCCACGCCCTGGGTCCCCACAGGCCCTCGAGTTCTGGGACACCTGGGCTGGGGCATCCAGACGGCGCTCTAGGAGCTCGGGGAAGCGGGAAGATAACCCGGGGCGTCCCGCCTTTCTTTCCCCAGAGAACGCATGCTCTGCATCGCGCTCTCCGGGTCCTCCCGCTCCAGCGTCCTCTGGTCCTTCTGTCTGTGCCTCCGTCTTTGTCTCAGCCACCCAGGCTTGCTTGCCCCCTGATCACATTTGATGGCCTTGCACCCTGGCTGCCTGCCTCGGGGTTCTGTCCTCTGCCAGCATCTGGGCTTCCATCCGGGCCTCCTCTGTGCTCTGCCTCATCTGGGTCCCTGCCCCATCTGCGTTGCTCTTCAGCCCTGCTTCTCTCTCCTGTTAGCCACTTCTTTGGGGTTTCTGCAGGATCCCAGTGTGGTAGCCCAGGCACCAGTGGGAGGTCTGGGGAGCTGAGGGGGAAAAGTAAGGAGCCCGGTCTCCCTGTGGCCAGGACATGGGGTCCTTGAACTAGCTGCTGTCCTCAGCCTCGGTTTCTTTTCCTACTCTGAGGGGAGCTGTATATCCTTCTTTCAGCCTTTCTAAACCTGTGTGATTGTAACAGCATGTGTGGCATGTGTGTTTGGGAAGGTAACTGAAGTCCAGATGATGGAAGGTGAGGGGCTGAGGGCCAGGGTCACAATGGACAGGTCCTTAAACCTGAGGCAGCGGGGTCCTAAAGTGGTGACTTTCTCCACTGTGTTTGGAGTGAGGAGGAAACAAGTACAAAGTCTCAAACTGCACTTACGTAGAACTGGGGACTCCAGAACTCACCCTCAGGAGTGTCAGAAGATTCTCACCAGAGGCAGTGTCCCCACCCACGGCACATGCATAGATAGGTTCGTGTTTGCTTTCCTTGATGACTTTAGAACCTGTAACCATGGGGCACCTTCCTTGGGGCCAGTCTCTTTACCTTACAGCTTCAGGGTTCTTTCACTGGTGACTCTGGAGATGGCCTTTTAAGAATAAAAGGGCAAAACCTTTGGGTGTTCAGTGGGGCTATAGACTCTCTTCTCTGGTAGACACTCAGACAGCAGTGCTTCCTTTCTGATATCCAAGGCTCAGGATGGAGACTAGAACTTTGAGTTTGTAACTCTGACTTGGCTTCTGCGTCAGGTATTGGCCTAAGGTTCTGTGAGGTTTGTGCAGGGTCTTGGATACCCTTCAACCTTCACAGGGCTTGGCATTGCTGGAGTCTCCTGTCCTCTGCCTAGGCTTCCACTCCCTGCCTTCCTACCGCTTTGCTGATTTTGGTAGGTGCATACGGCCCATCTCCACCCCAGACAAGGGCAAGGCTGACAGACAGATGGGGGTGGGAGTGGGAGTTGGCCCAGGAACTTCTCAGCAGAGCGATACTCCCCTCTCCATGGCTCCTGGGCCCCTGGGAAAGGTGTGTGGGGAGAGGTGGAGTCAGAAGGGAAAGCTGGGAAAAAAAAAAAATGGGCGGCAGCTGCTCTCAGGTTCCACTTTGTCTGTGTGTCTGTGTGTCTGTCTGTCTCTGCAGGAGCTGGGTCCCTTCTCATCTCTCTTCCTGTCTGTCCTTTCCTGGTCCCTGTCCCCTCCTCTTTTTGCCTTCACTGCTTCTATCCTCATCCCCTGGAGACCCAGGTCTGCTGGACCCATCTATTCCTTTGGGGGCCATGGGATCGCTGCTTGGGCTCCTGGCACTGCTGCTGCTGCGGGGTGCTGTGGCTGAGGGCCCAGCCAAGAAGGTGCTAACCCTGGAGGGTGACCTGGTACTGGGTGGGCTGTTTCCGGTGCACCAGAAGGGTGGCCCAGCAGAGGAATGTGGTCCTGTCAATGAGCATCGGGGCATCCAGCGCCTGGAAGCCATGCTTTTCGCACTGGACCGCATTAACCAAGACCCTCACCTGCTGCCCGGCGTGCGCCTAGGTGCGCATATCCTCGACAGCTGCTCCAAGGACACACACGCCCTGGAGCAGGCACTGGACTTTGTGCGTGCTTCGCTCAGTCGTGGTGCTGATGGCTCACGCCACATCTGCCCCGATGGGTCTTATGCTACCCACGGTGATGCTCCCACTGCTATCACTGGTGTCATTGGTGGCTCCTACAGTGACGTCTCCATCCAGGTACGTAGAAGCCACTCAAAAGGGCTCTGGGGACAGAGGCCAGGGGTGGTGCCCCAGGACACCTGCTGTGCAGGGGTTCCAGGTACCATGCGCTGAAAGAGATCAACAGCTTCCTTTCAGTATCTTTTCACGGAAGAATAACAAAATGTCACTATCGCACAATGATTTCTAGAGGTTGTTGTAAGAAAAATTAATGTAAGAAAAACTAACAAGAAACATCTCACTCC
The DNA here is from genome assembly GCA_004027025.1 of Myocastor coypus. Taxonomy (NCBI): domain Eukaryota; kingdom Metazoa; phylum Chordata; class Mammalia; order Rodentia; family Myocastoridae; genus Myocastor; species Myocastor coypus. The sequence continues at coordinate 9,899 of PVJA010036711.1, forward strand.
CAGAACACATGCATGCACACACACACACACACACACACACACACACACACACACAGTGTGTTTGGCCCTTGGTTCCCCCATGTACTAGCTGCATGACCCTGGGCAGATTATTTCCTCATAAAATAGGATCCAAAACATGTTCTCCCTCTGAGGTTTGTAGTGGAAATTTCATGAGACAATACATTCAAAGCATGTATCAGAGAGCCTGGCAGGTCATAATGCACACTCAACATTAGCTGCTGCACTACTGGCCCATTCTATAGAGGAGGAGATTGAGGCTCAGAGAAAAGCAGATCACAAGTCTACTTGTGATCACAGGGGAATTCTGAGGTCCAAACTCTCAGCCCAAACTAGCTGACTGTCCCCCTTACCCTGTTCGGAAAGGGAGTGGACAAATGGAAGCCAGGAGTGGCCAGACAAGAAGAACAAGACAGAGAACCCGAGAGGAAAAGAAGCAGAATGTGCATTGGGACGTTACCCCAGGGCCTTCAGCGGGTGTAGGATTGGAGGACGTGAGCCAATCTCCACCTCTCCCACAAGGGGTCAGCAGAGGTGTCCTGTTACTGTGCTTTAGTAGGTGCTGGCCCAGCTAGCTTCCCTTTGTTGCTTATGGGCTGCACCTGGGGCACTGATCCTTGCTTTGGCCCAGATGGGGTGCTCTGCCTCCATGACTGGGCCCCAGCTTTTGCTCATTTCCTTACCTGCTGGTGGCCAGGGCAGGTTACGGGATGTTGAGGCCTGACACAAGATACAAAATGAGGACCGGGAGTCCTTGGATGGGGCCTTAGCTTCCTTTAGGCTAGCAGCAGGCATTGCCTTTGCAGAAATGAAGCAGAAGTAGGGTTTGCGGGGTAACAGGATCCTGGATTGTCTGTCCTGCTAGTCCCAGCTACAGGCATAGCTGTGCCAACATTGCCATCTGCAGCCCTGGCTGGGGCAGGGGTGGGTTTGCAGCTTCCTCTCACTGCTGTCTCAGGGGCTTCCGAGAGGTTTCTCTGCACCTTTGCCCTCCGGTTTATGCCTTGCGTTTTTCTGCAACAGCTCCATTACTCCCTTCCCATGCAAAACTGCCTGCCTCCTAGGTGGGGCCCACACCTCAGCATCGAGCTGCTTTCCCCATCCTGGACAGCACAAGGCCTAGCCCTTCATCCTTAGGCTGCACTGTCCATGATTCCTCTTCATTCCTGCCCCTTCCTGCCTGCCCAGTTCGTATCCACTTCTGTGTGCCAGGCACTGGGGTCTCCTTTGTATTACCACTTTTATCTGCTCGGCAGAATTGTGAGGCAGGAATGAAAAAAACTGAGACTCAAAGAGATTTCCCTGACTCTAGGGATACAGAGGTAGGAAGTGAGGGAGAGAGCATTAGCACCTTATGCTTTCTCAGTCAGACCCTACATTCCAGTTAATAGTAGAGGACTTGAACCTCTCCTGTGGCCATATCCTGCTTTGTCTTACTCATCGTTTCACATGTTTTTGGCTGGACTCTCCTCACATGACCTCGGAATGGGAAGGCAGGAGTTGGGCTGCCAGGCAGGCAGTGGTAGGGCACAGAGCTTTTTTTCTTTTAAATGCCACACTTTGATATCAGTGGAGACTGGGTTTTGGGGTCTGTGTCTTTTCTAGGAAGCTGTTTCCTTTTCTTCATCATTCCATCAGGATTGATGCCGGAAAGCGTTTCCTAGCTCTGGGCAAGGCCAGAATGGAGAGAGCCTGGGCATCCTGATACCACCTATTGCTTCCCTCTGTCTGTAGTACAACTAGGTGCCAACTTGTCTACCCCAGGGCCTTCCCCTGCCATGTGTCCACTCCAGGACCCCAGGGCTTGGCACTGGTCTTACACTCTCAGCTCTTAGGAGGAGACAGAAACCCCAGGTAGAAAACTCATGATGTTTAGATGAGAGCCTTTGGAGACAGTGGGTCTTTGCACTGACCTTTTGGACACTTGATCCTCAACTTTGCTAGAGGTGGGAGGGTCATCTGTCTCCAGTGGTTGTTTGACCTTGTCTCTGATCTTTGCCCTCTCTACCCACTCCCCAACCAGGTGGCCAACCTCCTACGGCTATTTCAGATCCCGCAGATCAGCTATGCCTCTACCAGTGCCAAGCTGAGTGACAAGTCTCGCTATGACTACTTTGCCCGCACAGTGCCCCCTGACTTCTTCCAAGCCAAGGCCATGGCTGAGATCCTCCGCTTCTTCAACTGGACCTATGTGTCCACCGTGGCTTCTGAGGGTGACTATGGCGAGACAGGGATCGAGGCCTTTGAGATAGAGGCCCGTGCTCGCAACATCTGCGTGGCCACCTCGGAGAAAGTGGGCCGTGCCATGAGTCGAGCCGCCTTTGAGGGCGTGGTGCGAGCCCTGCTGCAGAAACCCAGTGCCCGTGTTGCTGTCCTGTTTACCCGCTCTGAGGATGCCCGTGAACTGCTTGCTGCCAGTCAGCGCCTCAACGCCAGTTTCACCTGGGTGGCGAGCGATGGCTGGGGGGCCCTGGAGAGCGTTGTGGAAGGTAGCGAGGGGGCAGCTGAGGGCGCCATTACCATCGAGCTGGCCTCTTACCCCATCGGCGACTTTGCCTCCTACTTCCGGAGCTTGGACCCATGGAACAATAGCCGGAACCCGTGGTTCCGTGAGTTCTGGGAGCAGAGATTCCGCTGCAGCTTCCGGCATCGAGACTGTGCTACCCACTCCTTACGGGCTGTGCCCTTTGAGCAAGAATCCAAGATCATGTTTGTGGTCAATGCAGTGTATGCGATGGCTCACGCACTGCACAACATGCACCAAGCCCTCTGCCCTAACACAACCCGACTCTGCGATGCCATGCGACCTGTCAACGGGCGCCGCCTTTACAAGGACTTCGTGCTCAATGTCAAGTTTGATGGTAATGGAGCGGGCCAGTGTCCATCAACCTACTGGCCCTCAGAGGATAGGGGGAGTGGGCCTTCATGTTCCATTTCTTGGATAAGAAATGGAGCATAGCGGAAGAGAAAGGCTCCAGCAGGGTGTCGGTGTCAGAGCTAGGGCAAGGACTGCCATTCTGCCTCTGAGCCCCTTCTGGAGGGCAGTGTCTGGCCTGTTCCTACTGCTTGGGGGTGTTCGGGTTCCCTGGGCCTTACCTTTTCTCTCCTGACTCCCCTTGCTGACAGCAATGCCAGGGCACCACAAACCGATTCTCAGGCAGCAGGAGTTCAAATCAGGGTGAGTTGAGGGTCAGGTCAGATGAAACTCTACTTAGGGAAAATCTAATCCTGATTTCCTATGCTTACTATCCTCAAATCAAAAGTTAAACTGCTCATTTTAAGGATGAGTATTTCAAGCCGGGCGTGGTGGCGCACGCCTGTAATCCCAGCACTCGGGAGGCTGAGGCAGGAGGATTGATGCGAGTTCGAGACCAGCCTGGGCTACAAAAGTGAGCTCAGGACCAGCCTCAACTGCATAGCGAGACCCTGTCTCAAAAAGACAAAAAAAAAAAATAAGGATGAGTATTTCAGAATCATCATTTAGCTCCTGGAAGTGTGGGAGAGGCCACCTGGGCTGACAGAGCTTGGAGGCACTGGCGTAGGGTTGGGACCAAGAGAGCTATTGTCCTCAGTATCCATAGGGATTGTTTCTAGGATCTCCATGGATACCCCAATTTGAGGAGGCTCATCCCCTATATGAAATGGTTTATTTGCATATTACCCCTTATCTTCCCATATTTTTTTGTCTTTTTGAGACAGGGTCTCGCTATGCAGTTCAGGCTGGCCTTGAGCACACTTTGGAAGCCCAGGCTGGTCTCGAACTCGCACTGATCCTCCTGCCTCAGCCTCCCGAGTGCTGGGATTACAGGCGTGCGCCACCATGCCTGGCCTCCCATATGGTTTAAATCATCTCTCTAGATTATTTGCTATATCTAATACATTGTAAGTGCTATGTAAACAGTTGGTACATTGTATTGTTTAGAGCACACTGGCAAGAAAACTAGTCTGTGCATGTTAGGTGTATGCCCAAGTACTGTGGTCTAAATGATTTTTTAAACAATATTTTTGACTGGGCATGGTGGTGCATACCAGTAACCCCAGCACTCAAAGGGCTGAGGCAGGAGGGTTTCCAGTTCTAGGCCAGCATAGGCTACATGGTGTGTTAAAGCATAGCATAAACTACATAGCCAGACCCCAAAGTAAAGAAAGAATTGGATTCTGAGTTGGGCAAGTGAAGCTGTGGAATTTGTCCCAACTGTAATTCCAATAAGACTGATATTTAGAGCTGGAGAATCAGGGTAGGGACTGAGGTTTAAGTCTGGGATCAGGCACAGGCATGGGTTGAATCTTGGGCTGGGCTAGAGTTAGATATTGAGAACTTAGACGGTGGGTAGGGGAAAGGGCTGTGGACCTGGGTTTGGATTCAGGCTGCAGTACTTATCCATGGAGTCTTAGTTGTGCTATCTCCCGCTTGAACCCTGAGTTCTCGGTGGGCCTAGATGTGGATGTAGGCCTGGCTCCTGAGCCTGGGTTGGGCAGCGTGAGGTTTGTAAGCGATGGAGTAGGGGTGGGGAGGGGTTGGGACCTTTCTATGGAAAGCATGGCTGCTGGTGAGTGCTACAGTTGAGATTCACTGTGTGCTGGGATCAGGGGTTAGGACTGGTGGTGGCTCGAGTGGGGGTCGTTGTTGACAGTAGTATGTTATGTTAATGGATTGTCACATCTGGGGAGAGGGCCTTAGTGAGTGTTATGATAAAGTTAGGGATTGGGGACCAGGTCAGAATGTGTCTGAGACAATAGAAGGTTGAGTCTGGTAAGTCATTGGGGACAAGTACAGGCCTAGCCTTTAAGGTTGGGGTTATATTTGAGGCTTGGGATTGCTAAGGGCTGAGGCCTGATGCTGGAGTTTAGGGGTTAGAATTTGTTGTAACTTTACTTTTAGAAAAATGGCCACAGCTGAGCATAGGGTCACATGCCTGTAATTCCAGCAGTGAGGGAGGCAGAAGCAGGAGGATTGCTGTTTGAGTCTCACCAGGACAATTTAGCAAGACCTTCCCTCAAAATAAAGGAGCTAGGGATGTAGCTCAGTGGTAAAGCACTCTGGGTTTGATACCCAGTACTTGCTGAAAAAAAGAGATGAGAGAGACAGACAGATAGACAGACAGACAGACACACACACACACACACACACACACTCACACTCACACACAGACAGACAGGGAAAAGAAAATCAAACTGGGGTGGGATGGGCTTTGGGTTGGGGCAAGGATCAGAAGAGTTAGCAGTAGCCTTAGCTCTGAGTGAGCCCGTGCAAGTGCGAGGGTTGAAATCACATCAGAGTAACCCACTGGTCCAACCCTCTCTCCTTGCCTTCTCCATCCCAGCACCCTTCCGCCCTGCTGACACTGACACTGAGGTGCGCTTCGACCGCTTTGGTGATGGCATTGGCCGCTACAACATCTTCACCTACCTGCGGGCAGGCAGCGGGCGCTACCGCTACCAGAAGGTGGGCTACTGGGCAGAAGGCCTGAGCCTCGACACTAGCCTCATTCCCTGGGCCACCCCCTCAGCTGGCCCTCTGCCTGCTTCCCGCTGCAGCGAGCCCTGCCTCCAGCATGAGGTGAAGAGTGTGCAGCCGGGCGAGGTGTGCTGCTGGCTCTGCATCCCTTGCCAGCCCTACGAGTACAGACTGGACGAGTTTACCTGTGCGGACTGTGGGCTTGGCTACTGGCCCAACGCCAGCCTAACTGGCTGCTTTGAGCTGCCTCAGGAGTACATCCGTTGGGGTGATGCCTGGGCCGTGGGACCTGTCACCATTGCCTGCCTGGGTGCCCTGGCCACCCTCTTTGTGCTGGGTGTCTTTGTGAGGCACAACGCCACGCCCGTGGTTAAAGCCTCTGGTCGGGAGCTCTGCTACATCCTGCTGGGTGGTGTTTTTCTCTGCTACTGCATGACATTCATCTTCATTGCCAAGCCATCCACGGCTGTATGCACCTTACGGCGCCTCGGTTTGGGCACTGCCTTCTCCGTCTGCTACTCAGCCCTGCTCACCAAGACCAACCGCATTGCGCGCATCTTCGGTGGGGCCCGGGAGGGGGCCCAGCGGCCACGCTTCATCAGTCCTGCCTCTCAGGTGGCCATTTGCCTGGCACTTATCTCGGGCCAGCTGCTCATCGTAGCTGCCTGGCTAGTGGTAGAGGCACCAGGCACTGGCAAGGAGACAGCTCCTGAACGGCGAGAGGTGGTGACATTGCGCTGCAACCACCGCGATGCCAGCATGCTTGGTTCGCTGGCCTACAACGTGCTCCTCATCGCACTCTGCACGCTGTACGCCTTCAAGACCCGCAAGTGCCCTGAGAACTTCAACGAGGCCAAGTTCATCGGCTTCACCATGTATACCACCTGCATCATCTGGTTGGCATTCCTGCCCATCTTCTATGTCACCTCCAGTGACTATCGGGTAAGCCACCTGCCACAGGGGAGGGAGGGAAGAGTGGGACCCAGATCCTTGGCTTCCTAGTGTCTTGTTTTACCTGTTGATCACTGAGGCTCTGAGAGATTAAATGCTCACTTGAGCTCACAGCTTGTGTGGACCCTGCGGGGAAGGTGAGAGGGCTGAGCAGGACTTGGGGAACCCAAGTTAGACAGATAAGAGGAGATGTCAGGACTCAGATATCATTCCTTAGTCTGAGAGGAAAGAGGAGTGCAGGAATGTGTCCCAGTGAGTAGGGACTTTGCCTTAATCCACTGAGCCAAAGAGGGAGTGGGTAGATGACAGAAAGCTGAAAGGTGAAGCAAAGAGAAGGGAGAGGACATTCGGGGTGCTGGAGTGAGAGAGGCCAGAGCAGGTGAAAACTGAACTCAGTCGCTTCCAAGCACCCTTGGCTCCAGCTGGTCGTGAGTGTCTCAATGGGCATCCTCAACTGTAGAGGGCGATGGCTGCTTCAGATGGGGTGTTCAGGAGAAGCCTCTCTGAGGAGGTGACGGCGGAGTTGAGCATGGAATGATGAGCATCTGGGTTAATACTTGGAGCGAGCTCCATCATTTTTTTTTTGTTTTGTTTTTTTTTGTTTTTTGTTTTCCTGATGAAGAAACAGGCCAGGCCAGGCGTGGTGACGCACGCCTGTAATCCCAGCACTTGGGAGGCTGAGGCCTAAGGATTGATGCAAGTTTTGACAGCAACCTGGACTACAAAAGTGAGCTGAAGGCCAACCTGAACTGCATACTGAGACCCTGTCTCAGAGAGATTAAAAAAAAAAGTCAGGACAGTCAATCCCTTGCCCAAGGTCACTCGGCTTAGTCCTGTAGGGGAGGGTCTGAACTGACAGTCTTAGCAACTAAATGAACAAAAATATTGTGGAAAAGTCCTGGCAAAGATCTTTTTCCAGGACAGAGGTGGCAAAGTGTTGATGAACCAGGGATCACCATGCTTAACCACTCTGCTTGCACCTGGTGGGCCACCTGCTTGGGTGGTGGAGGCCAGGGTTGGAGCGGGAGAGTCTGCTGTGACTCAGCCTGCATTTGCATATGATTTACATTTTGTTTTCAATCGTGGGCAGCTGATCCAGAGACTCACCCATGGCCTACACACACAGTATTTACACATGCAGGTGCAGACTGGGGATAGAAACACATATACCTACCTGTTCATGTGTAGACAGACACATCCCCACATGCACACACATCCTGGCTTACTTGATATAAATATGTCTTCCTGCCTCTACATATGTCCGTATCCCATGCTTACCTCCAAACATTTGCACACACCTGTATGCACTGTCTATTGCACATACATACACCCACACCGGTATGCATACATCTGCATGCATGCACTCCATACCTCCACCCCTCTACACATATAAAAATCCCTGTGCCTACATGCACCTCTGCATGTGCACTTCCACAGCTGAAACTTTGGTATCCCTGGGAAAACAATCCACAGGGCTGATGTGGGACTATGTCCACCCTTGTAGGAATCCTCTGGGGCTCAGTAAAGGGACCAAAGCCCAATGGATGATTATTTCTGTTCCTGGAAGCCTGGGAAGGGGGCCTTGGTGGTTGGAGCAGGCTTTGGGGATAAACATACTTCATCTGTACCTGCTCATCCATTCATCCATTGCAGGTTCAGACCACCACCATGTGTGTGTCAGTCAGCCTCAGCGGCTCTGTGGTGCTGGGCTGCCTCTTCGCACCCAAGCTGCACATCATCCTCTTCCAGCCACAGAAGAATGTGGTGAGCCACCGGACACCCACCAGCCGCTTTGGCAGTGCCACCACCAGAACCAGCTCTAATCTTGGCCAAGGTCAGCACTCTAAGCACAGCTCTCTACCCGGGACTCCTTCTACTCCAGGTTGCCAGGCATGATCCATTCCTCAGGTTGCCGAAATTCATCATCCAGGGGTGAGGTACCCTTAAAATGACACTGGATATGAGCGGGTGGCACAAGGAGAAGAGCACTTCCCCCTATAGTCCTTCTCCCCCTGCTGCCTGCCTTCCACAGAAGATCGCAGAGTCAGTCCTAATCTCTGGCTTCCTTTCCCTAGGATCTGGTTCCCAGTTTGTCCCCACTGTCTGCAATGGCCGAGAAGTGGTGGACTCAACAACATCTTCACTTTGAAAATACTGTATTCCTGCCCTGACATGGCTGCTCCCTGAAGCCAATGCAGACCCAAGTCCATGGCCAGGAGAAGTCAGCTGGAGCACTGCAATAACACCACCCCACACCTGCCCTCAAGGTCATACCTGCCTACCCATCTACCCTTTCCAAGTCAGAAGTGAGGGTCCTTAGCAGGGGAACCTCTGTCTTTACCACTAGCTGCCCTTCAGCTGTATCCCCTGCTTGCTAGGCTTAGGGGTGAGAGGGGAGAGAGCCAGGGTCCCTCTGCCCTGGAAGAGGGTGGTTGAAGACTGTGGATCCCAATCCCCAGTCAGCAAAGGTGCTTCCAGGCCAGCCTCTATCCCCTTCCTAGGGCCTTTTAAATTTTTTATATAAGTTATTCTGGGATGGGAAGGGTGGTTATTGTGGGGGTCATTCCTCCTTATGCACAGTAGTTTGTCTTGTGATTTATTTTGTATTATCTGTAAATAAATTGTCTTTATTTAAAATTTTTTTCTCTTTTCTCTTGGTGGAGGGAAACCCTTCATGCCCTCCCTGCCCCCCCCCAGGCTTCATTCTGTCACTATTAATGAACTCTATTCATTGCCTGGTGCCGGCAGCCACTAAGACAGACCTGGCCTTGCCTGGTGGAGCAATTTAAAATGAATAAACCATCCTCCCTTAAAAGGAGCCTGTTTTGGGGCTGGGGAGATAGCTCTGTGACACAAGTGCCTGCCTGGCAAGTGCAAAGTCATGAGTTTAAATCCCAATCCCACAAAAAAAGAAAAACCACCCCCCCCAAAAAAAAAACATTTAGCCAGGCATGGTGGCACACACCTGTAATCCCAGCACTTGGGAGGCTGAGGCAGGAGGATCAGTGCGAGTTTGAGACCAACATGGGCTACAAAAGTCAGCTCAAGGCCAGCCTGAACTGTGTAGTGAGACCCTGTCTCAAAAAGACCAAAAAAAAAGGAGCCTGTTTCACTCAGATTCTTGCAACTGGGACAAAAATATGGAAATTAAAGGAGAGAACTTATTTTGGCTCCTGGTTTTTGGAAGCTTCATTCCACGGTTAGCTGGCTCCAAGGCAAAACAGTACTGGAAGAAACTGCTCATGCCATGGCAGGCAGGCAGCCCAGAGAGAAGAGAGCATGGAGCAAGAACACACCCATCCAGGTCACATCCCAGGGACACACCCCTTCACCTAGACACACCTCTGAACTTGAGGTTTGAGGGGAGCCTTTTAGATCTAAACTATAACAGGGGTCCCTGCAGCCTGGCCAAGACACTCCTGGGGTGAGAGCAGGAGATTTACAAGGCCAGGTTCATCTTCCAGTCCAAGGGAGGAGATTCCCAAAGGCCCTGCCTGCCAGATGGTGTGGGGTGACCTTGACCCCAGGGAATAGTAGACCTTCTCATGACTGGCTGCTTGGCATTTGGAGAAGCTGTTGGTCAGTGCAGAACTAGGCAGAATCTGAGGAGGTGTGGGACCATTAGTCATGCATACAAAACCAGGCAGAGCTCGTGAGGAGGAATATGGATAGAGCAGGGCAGGAACTGACAAAGCCTCTGCTGTTGGGTGGAGCAACAAGTATATGGACCAGCCACAAGGATGTCTTTGGGCAGCTCCAGTGTTCGTTATCTGGGCCTCACCAGCAGAGGGCGCCAAGGCCCAGCCTCAGCTATATGGCTCAAGGGCAGACCACAGCTGCCATCATGTGGCCTGGAGGACAGTGGGCCCCGAACCAGAGGAATATAACAGCATCAGGAGGGGGTGTAGCAGCTGAGAGGGTCAAGGTCCTTGCGGTAGGAAACAGACAGGCCAGGGACACTTGCTGTTTTCATTTGCATCTGCAGGCTGATGAGGCTGTGAAAATTTGTGTTAACAATTTAAAATGTGGAAACAGAATAATGAAAAAAAGAAAAACTGCAGAAGAGTTTCTCCTCTGCCAATATCTAGGATGTAGGGATGACAGATAAAATGCAGAATGTTCAGTTAACTACAAAGACAGTAAGTACTTTTTTTATACCTGCATCCCATACATTATTTAGGATTCTTTTTTTTTTTTTTTTTTTGGTCTTTTATTTATTTTTTTAATTTAATATTTTTTTTATTTTTTAAATTTAACAATGGTTATATTACATATTTTCATCATCAGATCAGTTTAGATTAATACATATAGGTATATAATATTGATCAAACAATTAAACATTAACCTTTCTAAATCCACATTACTTTTTCTTTTTTTTTCTTTTCCCCCTTCTTTTCTTTGAAAGTTGACATATTGCATATTGTCCTCACAATCGTTCTACAGAGTACAGTGTGTGGGCATGACCCACCTCC
>PVJA010036712.1:0-20894 GCA_004027025.1 Myocastor coypus
CTTTCTTTCTTTCTTTCTTTCTTTCTTTCTTTCTTTCTTTCTTTCTTTCTTTCTTTCTTTCTTTCTTTCTTTTTATGGGGAATTGAATTCAGAACCTTGAGTTTGCCGGGCAGGCAGTTGTTCTGCTGAACTATATCACTGGCCCTGCACTTTGTCTTGTAAAAAGTAGTTTTATAATAAATTCTAGTATGTATGTAGAAATTTCTGTTTTTTTCTGTCTTGAGCAACGCTTGATATTTCTGGGCTTTTCTATTTTGCTTACTTAATGACTAAGTGATAGTATTTTATTATCATTTTCCATTTTTCACAATAAGCATGCATTACCTTTATAATTAGGAAAGATAAACATTAAAATCTCTCCCAGCTTGACTCTCAGGATGTCATTAAATTGCTTCAGGGAGTCTAGACATGTCTCAGGGATCGGTGGGGGACCTTTCTCCTCCGTATGTCTCCCTCTCCAAGCTCATAGAAGAGTCTAATTTATTATTCTAGAAAGGCTGTTTATAATAATACAGAACAACCAACCTTTTGTTCTGCTTTAACACACTTGCAAGAGCTGCTCCACAATCGTGCTGCTGGGGCTAGCTGAACGAGTGACCTGTGACTTGTGTTTCTGGGTGTCTTGCCATGGCACTGTCCTATTCTTCTGCCACTGTAAGCACAGAGGGCATCGCCTGTCCTGAAATAGTGTGAAATGTGGGAGGAGGGTGTGGTTCTGCTTGGTCTGCTTCCTATCCCTCTGCCCCTCCTGTCCTCAGCGATCCTCTCCTCCAAGTGAATGCATGCTTCTCTTCTTCTATGTAAGATCCAAGAGCATCTTCATCCTATCTCCCTATCATCCTATCTCCTAGACTGGTGGCCCTATTTTGAATCAGAATCCTGCAAACCATGGGCCTAGCCCAGTTGGGAGCTCATCATGCTAAATTGCTGTCTACGGGAGACTGCTTTGTAAAGGGCATTTGCAATTTAATAGTAAACTGTGGAAGACAACTACTTTCCAGAAAGACTGCGTCTTTTGTGTGAAATTAAAGCTGTCCTCATAAGTCACAGAGGTAAAGTTTTGGTCCTTATAGACAAGTAATAACATCAAACTTGCTAATAGGGATCCATTTAAGAATATTTGGCCTGATGCTTGAAAAACTGTGGATACAAAAGGAGTATAATAATCAAGTCTTCATAATACAATTGACAAAGTTTATGTTTGTTTCTGAACTTTTAAGGTAATATTCCAGCAATGATAGGAAAAGCCACTGCTGTGGAAAACCTTCCACATGAACATCCTTTCAACCAAACAAACATGTGCTCAGTTGGAATGCACACAGGTGGAGGTACCTGTTTAGATGTGCAGACTTCAGGAAAAGCAGTGACCACAGGGATCAGATCCCCTGGGTTTAGGTGACAGAACAAAGCAAATTCAGATGGTCTTTGGGAGGTGTTTTCCTTTGAAAAGATGGGCCAGACGCAGTGTGTTGCGGGAGGTGTGGCCTGGAAGGGTTTTCCTCTCCCTGCTGCTCTCCTTGCTTCCTGTCCGCCATGCTGCAAGTGACCCTCCTCTGCCAGCCTCTGTGCCAGGCTGCTCTGTCTCAGAGCCAGCCCACTACGGACTGAAACCTCCACGAACTGTGAGCAGAATAGATGCTTTCTCCTTTACACCGTGGGTATTGGGTATTGTGTCTCAGTGACAAGAAAGTGGCCAAAACAGGATGAGATGGAGGGTGGTTGGTCCAAGTGACTACACTGCAAAGGAGCAAGAGGCTCAGGAACGCTTTGAACAGTAAAGAGAAGGACAGTGTATATATATATATATATATATATATATATATATATATATATATTTATTTATTGCAGGGCCGGGGTTCAAACTCATGACCTTGCACTTGCCAGGCAGGCACTCGTGCCATGGAGCTAAGAGCTATCTCCCCAGACACTGGAAAGTTTTTACTATTAAGAAATGAAATGAGATAGATGTGCTTAATCTCACATATACATTATACCATGTCTACATTTACCAAAGCATCACACGTAACACTATTCATATGTACTGCTTCTGTGTATCACATATTCTGATAAATATTTATATGTACCTTACATTCTCTATTTAGAATTTCTCCAGTGCTGAAGCCCATGACCTGTGACCCATGGGCTTCTGCTCCTGCTGAGCTCACTGAGAGCTGCTCATCTCCCTCCTTGGTTGAGAAGCTTTGCAGCTACTACTTCTGCCACTTCTTGTTCGGGGGCACTAACCTCTCCCATCGTGCACCCTACGTGGGCAACCCTTCCATTCAGAGTTTTTCTTTGCTTTGGAAAGTTGACCTGAGAACTCCTTAGTTACTTTGGAACTAAGGAGTAGTCCAAACTCATAAAGTTTCCCAGATTTGGCTCCACCAGCTGGGATCAGTCACAAGATTTAGCCTCCAGGCTTAGGGAGATAGGTTGGCACTGGTCTCAGTTACTCTTCTCTCATTGCTGGGGTAAATACCCAACACTCAATATTAGGGAAGGAAAGGTTTATGTAGCTCCATTACTGGAGGTTTCAGTCCATGCTCAGCTGGCTCTCAGGCAGAATGGCACATGGCAGAGAGCAACCTTTCATGGCAGCAGCCAAGAGCAGAGAGCAAAACAAAGGAAAAGGGGAAATCATATGGTAACAGAGAGGAAGTCTGTCTCTCTGAAGTTGCATTCAGGCCATCCACCCAGGCTGGGGGAAGTGCTCACACCCACAACCCAGAAGCACTCACACCTATAATCCCAGGGCATCATGAGAGCTGATCACAAACTCTAGAAGTCTTCCCCATGACTTGTATGAGACTTTGGGGGGACAACTAGACGCACACCATAACAGCGCTCTAAGCTCCTGCCTGGTAAGCGTAAAGACCTGGACTGGATCTCTGGTACCTCATCTAGTGCTGGTCCCATGCCAAGCTAGCCACTGAAACGAGATGTAGTAGTGGCACATGCCTCCAATCCCAGCACAGGAGAGGCTGAGATGAAAGGATCACTACAGGTCTGAGTAGTGAGATCCTGTACCAAATATATAAATAAATGAAAGATTAAAAGATCAAAATTTAGCCTCAGAAGTTCTACACTAACATTAGGATGTTCCCCTGAGGGTGCTAGAGGGACGCTGGGGATAGAAACTTGGGCTTGCACACATTGGGAATGCGCTGTCACAGAGCTGTGTACGTCTCAGCCTCCATTCTCTGGGATAATTCAACATTATCTTCCTTATTGTCTACTCCCCTGGTTTCTGTTTCAGCTTGCTATTCCTTCGTTACCATTATGTCTCTGTTTTGACATTTCTCTTACTTTCCAATGTTTCTACATTGTATTTAAAGTTGTAGGCCAGACAGGTTCAGTATGGTTCAGGTCTGCATTGCGTAAGCTGCTATTTCAGATGCTTGCACTTACAGAATTGACTCTCATATATAGTTTTTGAGCACACACTGCATGTGAAACCCTATGCTAGACGTTATGGGGAATAATGCTTATGACAGTTTGGACTCTTTTTTTTTTTCTATTTATGTGTTTGGTAAAGGGGCTTGCTATGCAGCTCGAACTCAGCGATCTTCCTGTTTTCAGTCTCCTCAGTGCTTGGGATTACAGGAGAGGGCCCTCACTCCTGGACTCATTCTGTAGCTCTTTGTACCCCTGGAAGTGTGGCTGGCATAGCATGTGCGACTGTGGATAGAACCCTGGTCCCTGCCTTTGCTAAAGCAGGTACTTAATTTGTTGAGCTACCTTGCTGGTCCTAATGACAGCTTAGAATCTGGAGAAAAAGATGGACACGGACAGCAGAAATTATCCTAGCAGGCAGCCTAAGATGGGCGCTAAACCAGGCAACCACTGTGCAGGCAGAATCTGGAAGGGAAAATGAGAGGGTTCTCTCCACCAGGGAAAAGCAGAGTCTGGGAAAAGGAAGCTCATGAATTGAATATAAGTTTTCCCAGCAGTGCAGGGGTGTACAGTTGGCAGAAGGTAAATCAAGACTCTTTCATGTTAGGAACGACTGACGCTTTATGTTGGGCACAGCTTACTACAGAAGTCTGAGGGAATGCTCCAGACAGCCAGGCTGCTGCCCATCACGAAGCTCCACTTGTAATAGACATTATTTAGCAGGTAGGTCCATGAGAGAGAAAAGGTGGAACACATTTTGGCATTTCAAATATTTCCCTGGAACAGACACTTAGTGCTTATCCTGTTATTAAGGGAAACTTCTAAAGCCGCCACTGTTTGTCGGCTGTGTTTGCCGTCAGAACCTTCTATTAAGAGAGCCATAACTCGACAGCAAAAATTTCCTCTGGGTGAAAACTTGACATACCAGAATGCTTCTTTTGAATAATGTTCCCTGCCCCACTATTATTTTTGCCGATTTGTTTTACATGAACGAAGTACTTTGAAAATCAAAGATGACAATTTTTTTAGCATTGGAAATAATTGATTCTTCCTATAGAAATGTATATTCACCACTGCATGAAAGATTAAAAGCACAACAACAAAAAAGAATCAAGATTTTAATTTATAGAAAAATTATTCTCAGAGTCTTTGTGCAGTATGCCAAAGACAATACCAAGGCTATATAATGTCTGCTAAAAGAAAGAGTGTGTTTATTTTTTAAGTAGCAGATGCAGTTGTAAGATGCCAGCTGGCTAACATGTAACCAAATAGATGGAACCAGCACAGGCTCAGGCAGTAGTGTCATTCCTTCTCCTCAGTGAGATGAGCTCTGCTGAAACACTGAATTGTAGGGAAGAAGCTTCAGTGATAAACAGGGAGACAAACATATGTAACATTGCTACAGTTTGGATCTTCAATGTCTCTCAAAAGGCATACATCAAGAGCTTGATTCCCACCCTGTGGCATCACTGGAGGTTGGCAGAACCCTTGGGAAGTGGGGCCCAGTGGAAGATAACTCATATCTAGATTTCTCCTAAAGCCTCTTATGCTTGTAAGTAGAGTTTTGCGTGAGGCGATTTGATGGTGGAGGCATGACACTCATCCGTGGATTAGTCAGCTGATAAATGCATAGTTTAATGTGATGGTAGAGGTAAAGCCTGACCAGAGGAGGTGGGCCACTGGGGGTTTGGTCTGGAAGGATGCATGCCTTCCTGACTCCCTTGATCTCTGCCTGCTTCCTGGTTGCCCCGCCATGGGTTGTTTCTCCACCATTGCCATCATGCCCCTCTGCCATGCTGCCCAGCTTTGGAGACAGATAACTATGAACTGAAACTGCTACACACTGTGAGCCAAAATAAAGCTTTCCCCCATCCAGTTGTGGGTGTTGGGCATTGTGTCTAATGAGGATGGGGCGGGCCTCCTTGTAGGGAAATTGGGACCTTGGTCTTTGGTCCTTCCTGCCTGTTGCTTGCCAGCTGCTAGGAGGTCAGCAGCGTTGCTCTGCCACACCCTGTGGGTGATCCTCTGCTTCATGCCTTGCCTGACAACAGAGCCAGCCCTGCACGCACCACAGCTTCTAAGCCTGTGAGCCCAGATCAAGCTCTCCTGTTTAAGTTATTTTGTAGGCATTTCATCGCAGTGTGAGAAAGTTTTCTTTCCTTATTTTTTAAAGAAAATAGTATTAAAAGAGAAAAATTACCAATGATGTAGAATTTCACTAAACAAAATAATGTGAAGTCAACCAACACCCATAGGCCATTTATGTTGAGTGGTAAAGAACAAAAAGGACATGGAGAGAGAGAAAAGGCCAAATGTAGCACATCTAGAGCAAAGACACCGGGACAGCGGCTGACACTGTGCCCCTGGTGAGCTCAGTTCTCACTCTCTTTTTCTTAGACATTTTCACTTGATTCTAGTGATGAGTCTGAGACTGAGGGAGATACCGCTGGCTCTCTTCTGTTCAGGCTGACTCAGAGCGTGCACCTGTGGAGGGAGGATTTTCTGAAAGCTGCAAGTAAAGTTGATTCTATGCAGTTAATTTTTACCCTGTTTACCAGCTTTGGGACTGAAGCTGCACCTCTGTGCTGTGCTAGTAGCTAGTCAGCCCCAAAACGTTTTGCTTAGTGAAGGCAAACTTGAATGGGATTTCGCTATAGTATTTCTTACAACTCCATGGGAATGTATAATTATATCAAAACAAGCAGTTTGGTTAAAATTGCATAAAATGTGTACCATGTAGAACCATACTGGTAACAGCACGCCTGACAGTACCACAATCAGTCAACTGTGGCCCACATTTACATTTTTTTGGTAAATTATCTTTTATTAGATTATTTCTGTATTTATTCATTATTGTTTCTGAGTCTGATAAGGGCAAGATTGAGTATGTGGTTATGTTGGAAACTGTAGGGTCCACACGCCTGCCATATTTATCTCCTTACCCTCTGCAGGATAAAACGTGTTTATGTGACACCTGAGTTCCACGGAGCCCAGTGCCGAGGTGGCTCAGCTCTGCTGCTCTGCTGCTCGGTGCAGGGCCTGTCTTGCACACTGTGGGCTTAGAGTAGTGATTCGCTGCATGCCTGCAGCAACGTATTAAGGAGATGTGAGTTTGCTATTAAGAGAATAATGAGTACAATTTGAAAACATCATCTTGAGGTCCTAATGATGCATCAAGACCTTGGTCCCAACTCCTGGAGACTGCTGCCTTTATACCCGGCATGAGACAGAGGACCGTGGGTCAAACAGAAGGCTTGAGCACTCACCTGAGATTGATGAAATGAAAAGCTTATAATGGCGTGAGCTGTGTAGAGTGTTGCATGTAATCCTGATTTATGGCTAGTCAGGTATTTTATTCTTTTTAGGTGTACAACACAAAGCCATAGTTCAGACTTCTATTAAGTTACTAAAGTGATGAATGAAAAGACTCACAGTTACAGGGAAGGCATACTAGGATCCCATTAAACTGACATCTCACTTTGTTAAAGAGAAAAATTATTAAAAATAAGCCTAAAGTCCCAAACTTTAAATTAGCTGTAGTTTTGAAATTTTTATTATCCCAATAGAAGTTTCAATTAAAATGGGCTCTTTTGAAGTATTCTGAAGGGTGAAAACGTTTCCTGACAATATAAAGAATAAACCTTTAAGTTGTTAGTTAAGTTGGTCTTTCTCCAAGGCAGGGAGGACCTTCATCATTTTGTGATCTCAGAAACAGTTCTCAGGGCATGTGCTCGGGGTGGGCAGCGTGACAGGGGGAAGAATGATTGTGGAGTTCAGAGCCAGATGAGGCTGGATTTGAGTCTTTCTCTGGGCTTGGATGAGCTTAATTATCTGCCCTGTGGCTCATCTGCAGAGGAGAAAATGACTACAGCCCCATAAAGTAGTTGTGAGCATTGAACAAGGAGCACGGTTGGGACCTGTTGTAGACCAGGAGGCATTCATCAAATGTTAGCGTCCTTTCCTTGGACCAAAAGACAGACATGTAAGAGAAGGAAACCTTTTGGTTAACTGCAGAAAAAGAATATCTGCTCCTGAATGACTGTCCTAGCTTAGCCTCATGGGGGACATTAGGAATTTATTTGTATAGTACCTGAAGTGTAGCTGTGCTGTCTTTCCAAATGCTGGGCCTGGATGCTATTTCAAAAAGGTGATTTTCCTCATGGATTAAGCAAACCACAGCAGACTCTCATGGCTGGGGTGTGGTAGGCTACAGAGAAAGTTCACCACAGCTTCGATGTGCAGGGGCTGGCGTGGCAGAAAGACCATACTGGTGCTGCAGTCCTGTCACCATTTGCCATCTGGCCCCAGCTCACACTTTTTATTTTTGGCATTTGGTCTCATGTTGTAAGCAACTGGTTGACCAACTTGTCTTGTTAAATTATTTACTTTTTAAAGTAACTCTTTGTTACAAAAGTGTTATTTATTTATTTATTTATTTATTTATTTATTTATTTTAGTTAGAGTCCTCTTCTGTTATCAAGTTAAACACTGGATATCAAGAAGTGATATTTCCCAGGAGGTAGTGTGGCCCTCAGGGCTTGCCCTTGAGTCAGCTCCGCAGCAGAACTGCTCTTGCTGGGAGCTGCAAAGACTGTCAGTGACTGTGGCCTGTTCACAAATTCAGCATGGACCAAAATTATGATGAAGTATGTTTGCTGCAGAGAGCAATTTATTGCTATACTAACATATTTAAGGAGAAAATGTGACAAGACGAGGGGCAGGCAGACCGTACTGTGACTATCTGGGGATTATTACCATATTTAAACTAGGGAGACATTTTTTAAAAAGCGAGTTCCAGACGATAGACTGTGTTAGGTACAAACAAATGGCTTATCTAAACACAGAAATTTATACTATAACAAAGCTCCATAGCAGCTGTCTGGCAGGCCCAGCATGGCACACATATCAGTTCGGCATTTTGGGGAAGTCTTTTAAAGTTACTACATAGTGTTAGCGTTTCTCCTGCATTTTCTTCTATAGCTCTGTCACTTTTGTGGTTTCCAAGATCCAAAGTAACAGTGCTGAAAAAAAAATAATCCAGCACAGAATTCTTGCTTTGCTCTTTCTCAAATGGCTACTAGCTTCACTCTGAATTGTTTGATTCATTTTGCAAATGTTGGATATTGTAGGAAGAAATAGAACGAGGAATGGTGTACTTTCAGCTAGTATGTTAATTGGACACGGTTTATTCAACAGCAACATTAAAAACATAAAAACCTCACCACCACTGTTCTCTGAAAACCTCTTGCAAATAATAGCACTTATATAAAACTTAAGGCCTAAATATTTCTTGTTTATGAATAACATGGTATTAACATATTAAAATCATTGCTAACCAGTGCTGGAATATGTGTTTGGAAGCCTGTCAAATGTGGTAATGGCAGTAGTCTTGGAAGCTCCACATCTGCTGCAGATTAATTAAGCACATAAAACATTATCATTTCCCCTTGCCTCCTATGAGAAAGAGTGGCGGCTAGAATGATTAATGACTTTGAATGATATACAAAGGGATAAACAGGAATGCTATTCAGTAGACGGAAAGACCTGCTCTTGATTCACATTAGAACAAGTTGAAGGACCTCGATGGTGGAGCATTTATGTCTTGAAGGCCTTAAGCAATTCAAAAGAAACGTCTGGCACCAACTCTGGGAAACTTGCTGTCCAAACGGCTAACCCTGTCTTTTCCCAGAGGTCTTTTCGTGGGACAAAGCGTGGGTGGAGATAAGGTGTGGTCGGCGCTAGCTGGCCACGTGGGGCGGAACCAGCTGGTGCTGCTCATGCACTTTCCTCCCGGACGGCACTTCTCACTCACTGAAGTCCTGCCCAGAGGTGAGGTCCAAGGTCTGCCCTGGCTGAGCCCCTGGACTACACTTTCTGCTGGATGTCAAGCAGTGGCAGATCCGATTTGGGGAAGTTGGAGGCAAAGGAAATAGAAAGCATTTGAAAGACAATTTATTGTTTATAATTAAAACCGGGGGATTAAAGTTCAAAGGTGAGACTCTAGCCTGCAATTAAGGCTGGTGAGAGGCCTTAAACAGCCTATTATATGACAATTACCACAAATGAGAACAAGAGGCCATGTATTGATTGCGTCCCTGAGCACCCTGCCTTGTTATCTATCACTGCAGCGGTGTACCTCTGTCATTCCCTGAGCACCTTTGGCTCCAAGGGCCGGTCTGCTTTTGGGCTTTCTCTATTTCAGGTCAGAGATGCACAGAATCTCCAAACAAGACCATTGCCAGGTTCTAAAGACGGCTTCTTTCATCATCTGTACATTTTGGTCATTTTCCTAGGCCTTTTTGGGGGGACTTGGGAGGTTAAAGGTAAGTGCTGAAAAGACAAGATGAATTTCAGTATTTCAGCATCATTATAACTAGCCACGATTATCGTGAAGTTAATGGTAATTTAAACTAGTCAGTTGGATATCAGAGGATGAGTTGTTTGGAACTGGCAAATCCAAGGAATACCGACTTGGTGAGCAGATTTGCTTTTCAATAAACAAAGATAAAACCTTCTACCCAACTGGCCAACATTTATGAGCTCAGCAACCTGTAGCAATGACATTTATACGGATGATGAGGCATCGTACTGTGCATTTTTCTGGGAAAATGGCATTGGAAGAGAATCCTGTTGAATTTTCTCTCATGGTCTGCTCCATTTCTGCAGCACTGCTAAAGCATTTAGATGCTATTTTTCATTCAACAGAGCCGGGTGTAGTTCACTGGCACTCTGATTTTCTCAGAGCTTGCATAACCCTGACCAGAATGATTTTGTCCCTAACAACAGAGGTCATGGTATGGGAGAGAAAGGGTGGTAGAGAAAAGAAGGGAGAAGGAGAGGAGTGGAGGGAGGCAAAGGGGGGAGGAGGGGAGAGGGAGAGAGGGACACAGGAAGAGAGAGGAAGGGAAGAGAATGAGCAAATCTCCAGAGAGAGTACGACTGCTTGTGTGGCTGAGAAGTTACGAATTCAGCCTGAACGAGAGATTGAGTCATTTTTATTGTATTCTCAAGAGCTGTGTTGAAATTTAAAGTGTTGGAACTTTTGACATTTTATAAAATTCAAGAAAACTTTGGTGTTGAACTCTCCAAAGATTTTGGCTTTAGGATGGCTTAAGTAAGAGCTTCAGGGTACTCACCAGGCTTGGAGAGAAAACGTTCCCTTGTCCCTTGTGTCTATGAGACATGATGCCACTGATCTTTTAAAGTGATAGTGCTGCTACTCAGGCCATGGATGTTTTACTCCTTATGTGTTCTTTGATATGAGAACCATGAACCCTAGGTGATTTGATATTGTCCCCTTTAGGCTTTGAGACTCAGCAAGGTAGGTCCAGTTACTTACGGCAATTTCTCAAGCCTTGAATGAAAACATTAAAAAAAATAAAAAAGAGGTAGTGAGAATTGGAGCTTTCTTTTCTTTCTTCTTTCTTTCTTTCTTTCTTTCTTTCTTTCTTTCTTTCTTTCTTTCTTTCTTTCTTCTTTCTTTCTTTCCTTTTCTTTCTTCCTCCCTTCTCTCTCTCTCCTTTGTAATTTCAGTTATAGGGCTTACTATAATAAGAAAAATAGCGTCTGAAGTTTAACATCTTTCATCACATAGCACCACTATTGCTTGCAAAGCCCTGTATGTATTTTCATCTTAAGTGCTAAACCTTTGAGAGAAACAGGTCTGAGGATTGAGTGTCTGGCTGGAAATCATTTACTGTCCATGGTCACTCAGCTCAAGATTGTATCGATGAAATGACTCAGGGAGAAAAATCAATAATGCATGCACAGTCTACAGTCCTCTTACAGGATCATCTGTTTTTACCTCAAAAAAGTATTCCTGGTGCCATTTTACTCGTTTAAAATAAAAGGGGAGCAAATGATAACCTAAATCATGGCTCATTTTCTCTTATGCCCTTATTGTTATTTAAAGAGGAATAATATCGCTATTCCTCTTTTTTGGCAGGAATAGAAACCATCAAGTCTCATGGAGCAGATGTAAGTGAGAAGGAAGGCTATTGTACGTGTGCTTGTATTACAGATTCAACCACTAATGTTTTCAATGGAGGAAAAAATCCATTTGGTATACATTTACTAATATCTCAATTTTGAAATTGCTGGACAAAGGAGAAATTGACTTGGTCCTTGAAGAATCACTTTTGTGGGTGGAGAACTGATTTTGTACACATATCGCATATGTAGAGCCCCTCCCCCCACATACCTGTCACTACACACAGAAAAGATGTGGGCCACCAGTGCTCCCGATTTTACTTATACTTTAACACTTCTAATCCTGTAGATTTAATTCTTAGGCATTTGTCTACTAGCCTGAGTCTGGAAATTCAGGAGCAGAGTTTTGATGAAACAGAAAATGGCTTATCTGATTTGGAAAAGGAGCTACAGAACTTACTGAAGTGTGAAGTTGAAATCCAGCTGGAGTACTTGCACCCCAGAAGCTCCATGAAGGAGAGGCCCAGGCTGGGGAAGCTCCCAGGGGGCCCGGTGTTCTCCTAGGTGCTGAGGCCACACCCTAGGGAGTGATCTTCACAGGGGCTGACTCAAGCAGCCACACAGATGGAGACAGAACAGCAATTCCCTCGGTGGGTTGTGTGTCAGGAGGTATGGGAAATCATTTTGCAAGGACAAAGAAATCACTCAAGAAGTTTGTTTTGGGGTAAGGATATTATTCCTTTAACTTGTTGTTTAAATTTTATTTGATACAGAGTCTTGCTTTTCAGCTTGGATTCCTAGAGATCTTCCTGTCTCAGCCTCCCCAGCCCTGGGATTACAGGTGTGCACCACCATGGCTGGTTTCAGTGGCTGGCACATGTGTCCCTGTGCTTGCCAGGCAGGCACTTAGACCTCTGAGGTATCTCCTTAGCCACAAAAACATTTTTCCTTTACCTAAGTCATCCTCTTTCCTTTACCATCAACCCTTCTCTGTCATTAGAACCCAGGCGATCACCTCTCTTTCCACCTCCTTCTTTTTTGTATCTTTATTTTAGTGAAATAAAATTTCTGATTGTGCATGTTTCTTCATCTGGATTGTGACTGCATCTTTGATTGCTTGGAGACTTTCATCTCTGGTTTTCCAGAAGAGCCGCAGTGGCATGTCCTGGTGCGTGAGTCCACTCTCGGCTGCCTCACTTTCCTAGGTATTGGCTTCACCCATGTGAATCACCTTAGTAATACAAACTCAGTTCAAAGTCTAGGATAGTTTTGTTCTTTGTTGTTGCTGTTTTCCCCTCAAGTACTGAGATTGAATCCAGGGCTCTGGCACTGAGCTATAGTCCTAGCCCTTTTTTTTTTTTTTTGTTGTTGTTGTTAATTTGGACACAGGTGTCTTAGTTACTTCCTCACCCTAATTTGTAGCAGCTTCAGCCACTCGTCAGCTGGCTATGGCAGAGGGCCTGCAGAGTCTACAGTGTGGCAGTGGGAAGCAAAAGGGACAAGGGCAGAAGATGCACCCTTGTGGGCTGTGGCGCCAGGACCCCTGTCTCCAACCTGCCAGCATCACATTCAGCTGTGAGCTCTTTGGTGCACAGATCCACTGATGGATGTTACGCTCTTGTGACCCAGTCACCTCCCCAAAACCCTACCTACCTATGCAAGCGCGTGAGGCTTTAGGGGATGTGTGCTTATAAACCATAATGCAGACTCTCCCTCAGCCAACCAGTTGCCCTGGCTGTGGTCCAATGTGCAATCGCCTGGCCTTAGCATCCCAGAGTGCTGTGTGTGCCACCAAGCCCTGTCTGATTTTTCTTAAATGACCTCCTAGCTTTTGGTTATTGTATGTACAGTATGCGGTTCCATTTACACTGATAGCAGAAATCCAACAAGTGAGCAAATTTAGTGATGTTCTAACAGCTTCTGTATCCTAGAATAGAACAATTAAAGCACAACAACCTCTTGTGTTTATGATTAACGTTTCTTTGATGTGAATTAGCTGAAACACAATTGGTAAATAGGAAATGATATCAATATAATGCACAAGTTACGTTGATTTGTATAGAGTTTCCCTAGGTTATTAATATTTTAAAGTAATTAGAAATAGTTTCTTCACATTTAATGAGGAATATTTGGTCATATATTAAGGCCTCAAGAGAAAGGCTCAAAACCCTTTGGTTTTAGTGCTAGCGGCATCTGGTCTAGTGGCTCTAAGTTTTCGATGTGTTAAGCTATCTGAGGAAGCCAAATGTGTGAATAAAGAAGCTACAATGACGTTTTTTCTTGTATTAAAACAAAGGACCTAGTTTTCAACTTCAGTGACAGTGGTCTGTCCCAGAAGCACAAGCCTTTAAGGCCTTCTGCCACTAAGAAGGAGGAAGCGGGGGCCTCAAGTTTATTACCGAAAGCTATCAGCTGACTGATGTTAGATGTGACTGGATAGTTAAACATGCCTATGTGTTTGTGAGAGTTTTTGTGTTTTGTTTGAGTGAAGACAGTTTTGTCTCAGTTCCTCAGAGAATTTTCCCAAAAGCGTCATTATTTTTAGTATGCAATTATTCAGAATTCAAGGCTTTTGGGTATGCGTATGTGGAAGAGATGCTTAGACAACATCTGAACAGTTCAAGTTCATATTCTTGGGCATGGATACTATTAATCTTCCATAGCACAGAAAGGGTAACTCAAAATACCATTGCGCACAGAACATGAGGGGAGCTTTTCAAAGCCCAAGGAACTCTAGCTCTAGAATTCAGCACATCCCACAGGTGCACCTGGGCACACACTCTGGATTTCTGACTCAGGGCCTGGGCATTCTTCTTCCTCACAAACTTTCCAGCTAGCAAAGCTGCTTTTGCTCTCAGGGCACTCCGTGCTACACTGGAGAGCCAAGCAATCTCTTCAGGTGCTAGACCAGTACTGTGGTCAATGCTACCTCATCTCCAACCAGGAGAGCTGGGAAAACTAGTATTGCCACTGTAGAAAATCTGAAAAATGATGTGCATTTCTCTCAATTTATACTTATGGTATATATTTTGGATTCTATTATAACATGAAGAGAAGCTCATTTGATTTCCAACTGAGACACTAATGAGTCACGTGATGCTAGGTAGCTTGCTTCACTTATGAGGTTGCATTTCAAGAAACTAGGAAGAGAAGCAGCTTTTCCATCCTCACGACCTTTCCTGTTGGCCTACCTTGGCAGCTGGCTGCTTCTTTGTGTGCTACCTCAGAAGACCCCAGTACCCACTGTCCCTGTTCTGTATTTGGTATCAAGGGACCACACTGTGACTTGTGTCCTCCCAAGAAGAATACAACTCATAGGCTGACCTGTGACCTGAATGAGGACGTGCTTAGAGAACTCCACCTGGCTACTCTATATAAACTTGTCAGTCAGCTGCACCATTTTTTAGTTCCAAGTCCAGGCCTTCAAAGTTAGGGGGCAAGGCTGGGGAGATAACTCTGTAGAATGAGTACTTGCCTGGCAAGTGCAAAGTCCTGAGTTCAATCCCCGGCATCATAAAAAATAAAAAAGTTAGGGGGCATCAGCAGAAAGAGATGAATCAGAGGACCAGATGCAGGCAGAGTAGTGGCACCACCCACCCCCATGGAGCACCAGATAATGAACAGCAGAATTTGGCTTTCAGGGGACAAATGGCTTGATATCTCCTCTCAGTGCAGTATATCTTGAATGATATTCTGGTTTCTTTGATGCTTGGCCTGACTGAATTTCCTGGATTTCTTATAAAATTCATATCTACTAGTGTGACTTCCTATTGCCTGGCTCATGAGATAGAGGGAGGGGAGGCTGGGCTTGGGGACGTGTGAGGCAGCTGCCTCCATGTGTAGACACAGACTTCTCTCTCCATATCGCCAGCTCCTCAGGAACCATGCAAATTTTCATTCTTCTTTGATAGTTTATGAATGTTCAAGGTTACTGAAATGAGGGATGCATTACTGGACTGACAAAGTCCGGTGCCAGATTGGTATTGTTCTCTAAGGGACATGCTTCCTTGGAGCCCCTCTAGGTCATAGTGCCTTGGTTTCTGGTCTACAAGTGTGGCCACTCACTGACACGCATTCCTACCATGGTGTGCTGCTCTCATTGGAGAATGTAACTAAAGAAGCCACTGGATTTGAGCTCGTACTCTCAAAACTGTGACTCACAATAATCCTAATTTATTGTATAAATAGCCTATGCCATGCATATTGTTACAGTAATGCAAAGCTGACAAATACAGAGAGAATTAGAGGCAGAGAGATGAATTAGTACAGGGACCCTGATCTCATTACCAACTCAAGGGCTTTCCAGCTTACTGCAGACTTCAGTGGTTTTTTTCTTTGTCTTCTTTCTTCAGTATATCTATTTCCTCAACATTAGGAAGTCTCAAGTTATCTTGATGCTCCTCTTGCTTTTCACATATTCTGAGTCTGACCTACTGTGCTCAGCATACTAAGGGACTGCTACTCCCGCATACTAAAGTATGGACATGCCACCCACACAGAGTCTGCCTTTGGGGGCATTCTGTTGCCACAAACCTTCCTAAAGTTGAATGCTGTGCACCTTGCTGCTTGAATGAATGCATAGAGAGCCAGGAGAGTGAGGCTGGCACAGGAGCCTGTACTGTAATAAAGACAGGACAGAAAGAACTCTGGCTAATAGACAACACTGATGAATTTCATGCCCTTTTGGAAGTAACCTGAGCATGTGTTTTGAAAGAACCTAATGTGCCCTGAATCTCTACAGAGCAAAAAATGTCCAAATCTCAGAGTGGGCCATCTCATTCTGTATCATGTAAGATGTATAGTACAACTAAGTCACTTGGAAGGCCTTTGAAATTTGTTAAGATACAAAGCAAAAGTGAAATAAAAAAAGATAAAAGGAATCCGTTAAATTCTTAAGATACTAACAAAATAATATCGTACATATTGGATTTCCATTTAGAAGATATCCGCCTCTATCTAACAAATTCTTCTAGTAGCCAAATGAAACAACTTAGAAATTATCAAAACCAACAGAAAAGAATCTCTCATTTGAAGCATGAAAGCCAGTACATATTGTGTTAAAACCCTCACCAAGCTTGCTCTTGAATACACTTAATTATAGGTGAAGTTCCTAATGAAAGTGAACAATTATAATCAAATGGAGCTGGCTAGGGAAGACCTCGAGGCCATGGACTGTGTTTACTGCAGAGACTCAGAAGAATGACAAAAATACATAATGGTGAACTTTCTCTGGGTTTGAGAAGTGTAATTATAACCATCTAATAGTAAATGTATTACTTTTCTTGTAAATACTTGCCAGCAAGTACATGTCCTTTTTACTCCACAATCTGAGTTAGTTAAATGTTCTGTACAAAGAATAGGAATAGACGCTGTGTCAAAGCACAATGCATAATCAGTTTCCGTCCTTTTCCTGCCAGGTGCCTCAGGTCGCACAGTGACAGTGTAGAAGGAACTGTGTTGCCTAAGAAGCTGGAATTGTTGAAGGAGGATTCATGCCAAGGACACAAGAATAAGTGAAAGAAGTTTCTCCATCACATAGTTCACAGGCAAATATTCAAGAAGATGGAGATGCTACATAAATAAAATTTGTCCAAAAGTACAGAGCAAAGCCACATTTGCATGTCAGTCGGCTCTCATAGTTAACCCACTTTCTCTAAAAGTTAATAAAGCTGTGGTAGCTTGTTATTCACTTGGGGATGCATTTAAGGAACTTTAAATGATTGTCTCTGCTCATCTCTTACCGTGAGCTTGTGCAGCTTTTTGTCTGGCACATTAGTTTTAGATGACTTAGGATATCACAGTGTCTCAGTAGCAACCAGTTGAGTTCAAAGCCTTGCTTGGTTCTTTCTGAATTTCCCACAGTGCTTCACCCATAGGTGATCAATAGATGTTTGCTGAGCTGAACATATTTGCATTCATCCTCATAGCATCCCTGCTTGTCTCCTCAAAGTTTTGTAATATATTCAATTTAGTCATCTGATATTTATTGAACAGCTATAGCATGCTGTGCAGAGGACTGTATGACACATGGTGCTCGAGATAAGTAGGCACGGGCATCTTCATTGGAGGTCAATCTATGGCCGAGAGGGTAGGTAGGTGGCTCCTCCCTGGATTCCAGCTTGCTATGTTCACCCTATGCCCCAGGTAGGCCCCATCTTGAGGCCAATGGGCAACTTTTATTTCGAATGCATGATGTCTGGCCCATCTCTGGTGTTCAGGATGGGAATTTCCACCACAGGTGGTACAGCAGCTTCCCAGGCCTGAAGCATCTTATCTCTAGACACAGTTTCTAGAGCAGACACTGGCAGCATCACCTGCCAGCTCTGTGGTTGGCTAGGGCAGTGGGTAAGAAAAGGCCATGAGCAGGTCATGAACAGGTGGCTACAATGTCCACTTGCTCATGCAGCTACCCCCAGGGCACAGGAGAACTGAGGTGGAAGAAAGGATGAGCCCCTCCCAGCCCTACTTGCAGTCTTTCCTGGCCCCATACCTACTAGGAATTGGTCTCCATTCAGTGGAGGGAGGAGGCTGGGCAACAATGACTCTTTGAAAACTGATTTCTTAGACAAAGTTTTGCAGAGGAACTTATTTGTGAGATGAACACTGACAAATGGGGAGGAGGAAGAGTATTCCGGGAGGAAGGCATGGTAAAGTAAAAGGGACAAAATTTGTAAGGAAGCAAGAGAGAGTTGAGAATTCAGCATGGCCAAAGCAGCGTATGTACATCGGCACACATGTGTGAGTGTGGGCTGAGGTGTGAAGGGTTGGAATACAAGACAAGGAGATGTGGGCAGAAAGCCTGGCAGGAGCTGGACTGTGAGGAAAGCTCTGACTGCTGACCAAAGTTAGACATTTAGACTGCGTCCAAATGGTAAATCGGTGAGAAGACACTGAGGTTTAATGTGGGAGCAGGTAATGAGACTTTCTGTATATTTTCACCATCTATCTCTTTGAACTTGTGGAAACTAGACCAAAGCCTTAGCCTCTGCCTAAGGCTAGGATGTGAGCAAGGGCATAAGTGGGCAGAGACAAGTGATACTCTGTTGGCAGATGTGATAGAATTCTGTGTTAGGATGAATGGGGGTATTAGTGATGGATACAAGGAGTCAATTGTTGTTTGTGTGTTAGGACTTGACAACAGGGATTATCTTAGCTTTCCTATCTCTGAGCAGATTAGAAGTAAAATGTTCATTTTGCTCATAATTTCCACTGGGTACACAGTTGGTGGCTCCAAAATAGAAATGAGTGAAGTGCATGGAAGAGAACAGCTGCTCACTCCACGGTGGCCAGAATGCAGAGGGCAAAGGGAGGACCCCGGCCAAGCATGGGCCCATGACCACCTCTGGCCAGGCCCCACCTCCCATGAGCACAGCCCACAACTGAATTTACCAATGGATGGATCACCTGATATATAGATGCCCCATGATCCAGTTGCCTTCCAAACCCATGAGCTGCAGGGGAGACATTTTAGATCTTAACAGAAAAGTTGTTGGTGGTTGTCTTAGTCACTTTTTACTTGTTGCTGGGACAAATAACCTGACACTCCAAATGAAGGAAGGAAAGGTTTACTTAGCTTACAGTTTGTGGAGGTTTCAGTTCATACTCCGCTGGCTCCAAGGCAGCAGAAAACAATGAAGAGCAGAGGAGGAGCAACAGTTGTGTCATCCATCAAGCCTCTCTCTTCCCAATTCTGTGCAGCACAGAGCTCCTCCAAAGTGGCATGGCTGCGAAGATTAAGCTTCTCCAAAGATGAGGACTTCTCCAAGGAGGCGGGGCTGGGCTGGGCCAGGCAGGAAGCAGCCAGGGCAAGGCTGGGATGATTCTACAAAGCTTCCTTCAACTCTTTTTATACACTGTTTGTGCACAGTCACTCTGGGGTGGGCCATCTGGCCCTAGAGTGGAACCAATCACATCCCAGGGCAGGCCGTCCGCATCCTGAAGGATGGGGCCCACACAGCCCAGAAACAGCTGAGCGCATCCAGCCAAGCTTCCTCAAGTTGACAATGCATCAGCTACCACAGTGGTGTGTTAACTGAGTTATGAGGAATGTGAAGAGAAAGAACTGAGGGACACCATTGATTACAGTCCTTCTCTTAAATGGAGCTTATTTCCTTGACTGAGAGAAGGTAGGGCCAAATGACCCAAAAGACAGATCCTTAGCTATTTCTTTTCCAGCTGATACGGTAGATCCTGACAGTCAAGAAAAGTTCTTTTATACTTTAATAATTCAGTCCCAACAGAAAACCTCTATAGAGACAATTAATATGGCATACAGATGTTTCTAAAATGGTAGCCAAACCCATTCTGCTGAAGGTAGCTTTAGAACCTAACTTCAGCTCCTTGTGAGACCAGGTTGTCTGCACCACGGGCTAGAGAGCTTCTTGGAGATCAAAGGCTCAGAGAACCCATTCTTCCCACTGAATGTGGCCCATAAAACTGCTCTCAGTCTTCTTACTGATGAGGAAATGAAGACCGTCCCATTTTAATTTGCTCTCTGCCTTTGAGAGAACAGTAACTCCAGGACTGGAATTTCCAGAGGGTATCCTACTGAGTCCTAGACTTATCCATGTTTGGTACTTCAGATCTTTTATCTCCCTTCCCCATTTGTCTTGCTTTCACAAGGCACAGAAATGTTGATTACTTGGTTTTCTAGTAGTTCTTCAGACATATGAATTTTTACTCAATTCTTTCCTGGTAGAGTAGCTGGGGGAAGGACAGATCTGCTTGTCAATGGGAGCTAATTAATGCCTTAGGGAGGTAACATGGAGGAGGGACAGTGGAGTGCCCAAGAGAGTTGCATGTGTAGGAAGCTGTGCTGGACCCTTGTTAGGTCCAAAGGGTTGGTGCGATACCTAGGAGAATGCTACTCCCAACCAGAGGGGAGGTGGGAGGGACAGATGGCCTGCTCAGGAGAGCAGAAGTGCCGAGTATGGGACTTTTGTAGATCTCAGGGACCTATGCAATGTCTTTGGAAACACATGTGTTATGGTTTATGTCTAATTGTCCCCCAAAAGCCTCATGCAGTCATTGGGGTATCTTCTAAAGTTTGTGACTGGGCCACCGAGATAGATCAGTTGATGAAAGCACTTGCTTAGGGAAGGTTAGGCAAGCTCTGGGACCAAAGTTTGATCCCCAGCACCACCTGCCATACCAGCCCCACCTCCAGGGAGGACTGACCTGGCCACAGAATCAGGGCATAATAGCTTATGTTTGTAATGCTAGAAATGGGGAGGCTGAAAACAGGATGATCACCATGAGAGTCTGAGCTGCCTAGTGAGACCCTGCAACAACAAAGTCCATTACAAAAAAAAAAAAAAAAAAAAAAAAAAAAAAAAAAAAAAAAAAAAAAAAAAAAAAAAAAAAAAAAAAAAAAAAAAAAAAAAAAAAAAAAAAAAAAAAAAAAAAAAAAAAAAAAAAAAAAAAAAAAAAAAAAAAAAAAAAAAATATATATATATATATATATATATATATATATATATATATATATATGGAGAGAGAGAGAGAGAGAGAGAGAGAGAGAGAGAGAGAGAGAGAGAGAGACAAAGACAGAGACAGAGACAGAGAGAAAGAGG
>PVJA010036713.1:0-20885 GCA_004027025.1 Myocastor coypus
ATTGTGAGGACAATATGCAATATGTCAACTTTCAAAGAAAATAAGGGGGAAAAAAAAAGTAATGTGGATTTAGAAAGGTTAATGTTTAATTGTTTGATCAATCTTATATACCTATATGTATTAATCTAAACTGATCTGATGATGAAAATATGTAATATAACCATTGTTAAATTTAAACAATAAAAAAATTGAAAAAAAAATTTTTCTGGTTTTGAAATTCTGTACTATATGTCCTCTAACTTGTAAATGTTTTTCTATCTTTGTTTCTGCTATTTTTATTCTTTAAAAAATGAGAATAAAAATGAAAAGAAATTTTTAAAAAAGTTTTAGAAGGACAACCACAGAAGCGGCATGCTCTCTCCCTGGCTCTTGCTGCCTAGCTCATGGCACCAACTTGGGGCACTGTTGGCCACGTTGGCTTTCATCACTTGATTAAGTGTTAGCTAATTTTGTGTACTTTTATTGTTTTGTGCTTTGCAATTAACAACATCTTGTTTGGAGATTACAGATCTCATTCTTATTTATTATTCACCTGTAATTTTAGAATCCATTGCTTTTTTTTTTTGACTGTCATTTATTTGTGTGAAGACTGTCAAGTGATAATATTCAAATTTCACTATTCCTTCTACATTATTAGCCAGCATTCATAATGAATTCATATTACATTTATTAATTATTTATAATTGCATTATATTATACTCTATCGTAAGCATTTTTCCTGATGCCCTAGTCACCCGAACTCCTGGGCTTAATTGGTAGAAATGTCTTTCAAATTGCTTCTGTGTATATCTTGCATGCATTATTATCTTTTGAAAACATTCTTTCTTACTCAAAGGTGCTCCAAACATACACTGTTACATACATTGTTCCTTTCTTGTCCCAGCTGAATTAGTTACTTTCGTAAATAGTCCTTGTTTCTTTCGGTGGATAGTGAACTTCTAAAACTAACATCTGGATGCTAGGTACTAGATTTACTTTTTAGTACTAGATATCAGGGTCAGGGCTATGAAATATATTCATACATGTCTTTTTTTTTCCATTTTCCTCTCCTATCTATAAAACTGAGCATACACAAATAACTCCAATTGCAATCCAAAATATTTTAATTTTAATTCTTCCATCTTCATATTTACATCTCTCATTCAAAAATGAGAAAGTGGTTTCATTTTTCTCAATATATTCATTTATTTGTTCAATTCTTTTGAATATATTCAGTGCCCTAAATTCCCTGGACTTCCTCCACACTCAGCTTCTTTCTAGTGTGGACTATGGGCCCTTCAAAAAGCAGATATAGATAGATGGATAGCTAGACAGACAGACAGACAGATAATATAGATTAATGGAGACAGCCTCTCTCTCTCTCTCTCTCTCTCTCTCTCTCTCTCTATATATATATATATATATAACTTATCTATGCAGGTCTAGATATAGATATATATTATATTATAGATATAGATATATATATTATATTATAATATATAGTAATATACAGATATATATATTATATTATATATAATGTGTTGCATAAGTTTTCATCAGATCTTAGTCCTATTACTTTAAAATATTTTTGAACATTTTATAAGTATGATATTCACATAATATTTGATGCAAATGATGATTTATATTGGCTTATACTTGAAAAGTTTTCTGAAATTATAGATACCTTTAATTTAAAGGTTACATAAACTCTCAATGTAAAACTGGCATATCTGTGTGTAGCTAACTGTGGCATTATAAAAATGTAAGAAAAAATAATTTGCTCTTCTGACCAGACGTAGTTACAATAGCTAGCAGATTCAAATCTATTACAGAAAAAAAAAAATCTCTACCTCCAAAGCTTTCCAATGAATGTCATAATTTTGACGATACAATTTGAAAATTCTTACAGGTGCAACAATTAAAGATTTGAATATCACTGAACATTCATATTCTCTGTCTTCAAGTGCTTTCTTGTTTGAACGTATTCTGCATTTTCTTGCTGAGTCAAATGTAATGCCATTTTTGTTCTGTAATAACTGTCTCCTTTTGTTTTTCACATTTTCTGGAAGGAAAAATGCAGGGATACTTTGGATAAACAGTATGAGAAGTGTTTGTTTAATCTGGAAACTAAAATATAGGCTGCAGATACAAACAGAGGGCTCTGAGACAGTAAATAATAACGAGTGAATTTAATTTAGTTGGATAAAACTGGAAAACTTTTGGCAAAGAACAAAATCATGTTAAATCTGCAGTATATAAATTTCCAAGCCAGGCGTGGTGGCACATGCCTGTAATCCCAGCACTCAGGAGGCTGAGGCAGGAGGATCAGTGCAAGTGCAAGACCAGCCTGGGCTACAAAAGTGAGCTCAAGGCCAGCCTGAACTGCATAGTGAGACCCTGTCTCAAAAAGCAAATAAATAAATAAATAAATTTCCAAATATTTTTGTACAAGTTTTCAGTTTTTTACTACAATAGATATCTGCTTGGTGAAGTAGACAGTGATGCAGTTCAATCTGAATTTAACACATTAATAGTCAATCAAAAGGAAATAATCAAAAAAATTAAGCTGAAGAGTAGCAAATTTAGTACACTTCAGTGTAAAAATTGCCAATGGATGTTAATAATCAACAAAATTAACCAAAGAACAATTCTATGTAGTAGAGATTTCAAATTCTTATTTTAATAGAGTGCCTTAAAAAATGAAAAGATCTACACAGTGAATTCAATTATAGTCATGTGGATGAAATTCTGTAAGCAGTGTTCAAATATTTTTTAAAAGACCATGTAAAATTACATTTATTGGGCTAGCCAGGTAGCTCAGCAGACTAAAGCACCTGCTTAGGCAAAGTGCAGCAGCCAGGGTTCTATCCCTGGTGTGCCATGCTGGCCCTACCCCTTGGGGTGCATCAAGATTCTGACTGAGACTGGGCATGTAATACCAGCACTTAGGAGGCTGAAAACAGGAGGATCACTATGAGTCTGATCTATATAATGAGACCCTGTAGAGTATGTAGACCCTGCGCTAAATACATAAAATAATTTTAACTTAGATTTATTAAGGAAAGAAAGAAAAATAAGAAGGATAAAAGAAAAACTTGAGTATAAAAGAAGAAGAAAGGATGTAAGCAAAAAAAAACAAAGACACATCATAATGCTCTAGGGTGGTAGATAAAGATTAGGATTAAGAATACTTAAAATGATTTTCCAAATGGTTTAAAAAATCTAAATCCTATAAGGAATAGGTTGTAAATTATTATTCAAGAAAAAGTCACTTTGCGTTTCTTTACAACTGAATATTAAATTGTTAAATTATAATTGTATCTATACACATTAGAACTGTAATTCAATATGAAACAATTTTACTGAAAAGTAATAGTTATATTTCTATTGGCTATGTGTATGATCTGAGTCATAGCAGTCAGAAAAATATTGATGTTATATTTAGTACTGCAGTGAAATGTGAGAACTAATTTGAAGATATTTGAAAACTCCAAAATGTTAAGAAAAACTCCAAATTTAATAATATAGATGAGGTTGCCTTGAAAGTGTATTAAGCAAGTTATAATAGCATATGATAGCAAAAGTCTCTACCTGGCGATGACCATACTAATATAGATACCAGCCTATATATGATGCAGTATAAAGTTCGTAAATGCAAAATAGGATCAACATAGTAAGGCGTGATGAATGGGATATATAAAAATGAGATTTATCTTTAAAAGATGTTCAAAATTTCCTTTTTATTTGTATACCTATTAAAGTTTTTAATACCTTCTTTTTGGGGTATACAGATATTCACTATTCGCAGGGCTCATGATCCCTAAGTAAACACTGATTTTGATGAATGCATAAGTTTATTTTTAAATTTAATATTGCAATACAATACTACTTGCTTTGTAGAGTTTTAGATAGAGCAATACATTGTCATAAGGAGAATGAGCAGACAGGGAGCTGTGAACCCCTCTCACTGAGGGCTGGGGTGCCAAGGAGAGGAGGCCTTGACTTTTATGTGTGCAACTGAATCTCCAGCAGAGCACAGATTGCTTGCACAGTTTGGCCCCATCCCCATGGATTCTGATTCTTTTGTTCTAGATATGGCTCTCAGGTGTGTGCATTTTGGTAAGTAGAATAAGCCAAAATTTTGGCAAGGATCACATTAAGAAAGAATTGCTTTAACAATGTTCTCTCATGAAAGGAAAGACCAGGGAATCATATGGAGAGGGAAAAAAGGGCATCATTAATTAAGGTGTTGGAATATTTGATATTTATCTGATTATTTTAATGAAGGTGAAGTCTAGTGGGATTGTATTACTATTATAATCATTAACATTAGTGGTATTTGTTGTTGCACTACTGGTCTTGAACCTAAGGCCTTTGTGTTGAGTCCATTTCCTCAGCCTATTTTATTATTCCTTGATCTTGGACTCTATAAAGAGCTGGCTTCGGAGCACCAAATTCTGGTTTTAGATATTAATGTATTAAGTATCTCAAATGCATATTTATATTTTGGTAGAATATTTTATGTGTAATGATCCTTATGAATTGATAAAAACTTAAAGTTGTCTGGGTAAAATAATCACCAAACTAAGAGATAATATTGAAGATGTTGAAAAGTCATTGTGGAGGAAATATATATGTGATGAAAATATATTCATCAAAAGTTTCTGTTGAATGCAAAGAAATATGAGCAGTTATAAGTTATAAGCACTAATACATTTATAGAGTTGAGATATTTTACTTGTTTTTTGTAGTTGAGATTTTATTTCCCAGAGCTAAGCACCCTTCAGTGGCTTAAGACAGGACATCAAAGTCAAGGTATTTGTCATTCTATCTTTTCTATGTCTCTTTCACAGTACAGTTAAACATCATAATATTGGAAGTGCCGTGCTGTCAGAAACTGAGTGAAATTAAGCAGCATCACTGTTTCTTAGAATTTGAAAGTATAAAACGCTTTGGTAACAGTGATTCTCTAGGGCAGTCTCAAGAGTCCATGGTATCAGGTTCACCTCAGAACTTGTTATAAATGCAAATTCTCAGACACTCCCTAGATATACTGAGTGAGAAATGGCGGGGGAATTGACACCATTTAAAGTCTGATAAACTTCGAAATGTGGCCGCTAAAAACTGCATTTTTGATTCAAACATCTTTAGTAAATGTGAGTTAAAAAAAAAAAAAAACTTAGAGTAATGCTAGTTTAAGAAGTCTTCTAGAGTCCAAAGAAAAATGATGAGTATATGCTGAGAAATCAGTTGGAGATACCCAGAGTCCAAACTGACTCAGCTAACTGCAAGGAATAAAAGATTTTGGGCAAAAGCAGCAATGGAACTCTTCCGAAATAGTGGGGCAGCCCCAGCCCTGCAGCACCAGTCAGCATAGCTATCATCTTCTTCACCATCGTCATTTATTAGGCAAGAGCATAGGATCTCTAGGTATCGCTAGGAAGTCATCAAATTTAATCCTTATAATAACATGAGCAGGATTTAATTTTTTTAATTTTTATTTATATCTCACATATGACCAAGCTGAGCATTGAAAAAAGTGACTTACCACAACTGTTTTTTTTTGTTTTGTTTTGTTTTGTTTTGTTTGTTTGTTTTTGTTTTTGTTTTTAGATAGCGTAAGGGAAAAGTGAGAATGGGTCAGTATTTTTTTTTCTTGTTTTAGAACTTTTGTTTGTTTATTTATTTATTTTTGTGGCCAGCTCAGCCTACCCTGAGGGCAGGGCTGGCACAGCATGTGGTGCCAAGGATTGAACCGCAGTCCCTGCAGCCACCCAAGCTTTCCTAAGCAGGCGCTTTAGACCACTGAGCCATCCTTCCGGGCCCTGGGTCAGTATTTTAAGCAGTATTTTTAGTGATGCTCAGTACTTTTGATCTGTGAGGGCCCTTGCTATTCTCGTGTGGAAAAGTGGAATGTTCATTAAATAATTTGTTAAGAAACCTATGTTGGAACACCTGTAATGCCAGGACTCCAGAGCCTAAGGCACAACAATTACTGTGAGTTAGAGGACTAGGCTACGAGGAAAGTTCAAATCCAGCCTGCACTATGTAGAAAGCTCCTGTGTGGTGAGAGAAGGAAACAGGGAGGGAAAATGGATGGATGGATGGATGGGTAGATAGATAGATACTCAAAATTCAAAATGTATTTTCAATAACCATGGAGCAGTACACAAAATATCCAAAAGGCCCTTATATTCTTAAGGTTGGTGCTATGAAGTAGGGAAAAGAGGACGGCCGAGCCATGCCTAGAAGCAAAATCTTGATGTGGGGGTAGCCATGTAAATGAAAGCACTACGTAAAACTCAGTGAGAGTAGAATGATGGGATGTGATCCCTGGCAGCCAGAAGTCTGAGTGCCATGAAGGGAGATGGTTCAGCCATCTGGTGAAAGAAATCAAATTATTAAAGGGAATTAAGTTAGATAATAATTAATATACAACCAGAGAGGGACTGGGCTTTGGAGGACATCAGTGAAAGCTGAATACTTCACAACTGTTGTTAGAAGCACATCTGAAAAAGGTGAGGCCTTGAGATTAAAGTCACAATGGCCAGATTGGCATACTTCCTCAGGGATGAATGGGAATTTGAGATTATACTATAATGGCTACCACTTTATCTACCTGGGTAGGTATTATGGTTTGCATCTAGTTGTCCCCCCCAAAGCCTTATGCAGTCATGGGGCACACTTCTAGACTTT
Source organism: Myocastor coypus (assembly GCA_004027025.1). Classification (NCBI taxonomy): domain Eukaryota; kingdom Metazoa; phylum Chordata; class Mammalia; order Rodentia; family Myocastoridae; genus Myocastor; species Myocastor coypus. The sequence continues at coordinate 6,676 of PVJA010036713.1, forward strand.
ATGATTAATTCACTATCTAGTGCTGGGATCATGGGTGTGAGTACCTCACCCTGCCTGGGGCAGATAGCCTGAACGCAACTTAAGGGAGACAGACTTGCTCTGTAGAGCCATTGCTGCAGCTATTTCTCCATGTTGCTCTTGCTTTTTGCTGCTACCATGAAAGGCTGCCCTCTGACATGAACCCCTTGGCCTTGGAGCCAGCTGAGTATGGACTGAAACCTCCAGTAATGGTGAGCTAAATAAAACTTCCCTTCCTCCATGTTGGGTGTCTGGTATTTGTCTCTGCAACAAGAGAAAGTAACTGAGACAGTAGGTGACTAGAACACTTGGTCCTGTCCCTTCATCAAAACATTGCTATTTTAAATTTCACAACCTGTACCACTTCCCTACCACATCAGTATTAGCTAAGTCACAATTCTTATAATCTTCCTGGTTGATTACAATTTGACCTACTTTGTACCCACCTTATGATTTTGCCCTATAAAACATTCTCTAGAAAATGGTCTTATTAGAAACCCACTCAGGGTTTCCACCCCCTTCTATCTCTCAGGAGCTATTCCCGTTCTTCAATAAACTTTCTCTACTCTTCACCTCCTTTGTCCTTTGGAATTCATTCCTTAATTTTGAGAAACATGAACATAGTGTATCTGACATTCTTCAGGTTGGGAGTTACTTCTCTCTTGTATGAAAATGTCTAGATGCATATAATTATCTAAAAGATCTGTGGATGACTCAGACCCAAGAAAGAGACAATCCTGCCTTCATCCCACATATGTAGGCTTTATGGCTCTTTGTCTCTTTGAAGACAATAAGGTCAAGAAGAACAAGCAATACTTTTAATCAGACAGAGAGGGATTTGTTCTAAGCTTGGAGGTGGGCCCTGGACAAATTCCTTATTTCTCTGAACTGTAAGCTATTTCACACACATGACAAAATTTTTCACATCAATATTGTACGTATTACAACTAAACAAAACTATATGTTAATAGAAGTTGGTAGATGTGTTAGCTCTTTTCCACCTCATGATATTAAGTTAAATTTCAATTATACTGTCATGTTCTGAGTTCGGATTCAACCTTTTTGGGATGGTCAGGTTTGTAGTTTAAAAGGATACAAATGAATAGGAAAACAAACAACAAAAGCAAGCAGACTTTTGTGGTAGGAGCTCAGACTTAAATGTAAACTTTTGAGGGCTGGTGAGATAGCTCAGTGGACTAAGCACCTACTTAGGAAAGTGCAGGGTCCCTGGCACCCACAGGCCCCACTGGCCCTGCCCTCATGTAACCCTTCACCAAGACCAGGTGTGGTGGTGCAAGCCTATAATCCCAGCGCTGGGGAGGATAAAAACAGGAGAATCACTACAAGTCTGAATTGCACAATGAGGCCCTATACCAAATACATTAAAAATTTTTGTGTTTGAAATAGTCTTCAACGTAAAATCATTGTCGTCATTGTCATCATCATCATCATCATCATCATCATCATCATCATCATCATCACCATCATCACCATCATCACCATCATCAGCATCATCATCAACATCACCATCATCACTATCATCATCAGCAGCTTCATCATCATGATCACCATCATCACCACCATCATCATCATCATCATCATCATCATCATCATCATCATCATCATCATCACCACCACCACCACCAATTCAGGAGAAAGTGCCTCAAATGTGATTCCAGATCTACTCAGCTTTAAAATACTCCCTCAACTCTCTGTGTTACCTTGAGCAAGTAATATAAATTTAATGATCTTTTCTCTCAGCCTTTTGCTCATCAGTGAATAGACATCTGACTTTATTTAGTGTTGAACAACACAGGCTCTTTTTTGTGGTCTCTAAATGTCTTTATATGACAATAAAAGCATGCAAAGTACTAAGACATTGTAGAACCTTTGTAATCAATCTGATTTGTCTTTCAAGTAAAATATACTACAAAGAAATATATGAATAAAATATATGAAAAGTCAAAGAAGAAAATTCACAAATAATTTCAATAAATGATTATTAAGTAAATTATGATCTGAAAATCCTTAACTAGACAAGTGTTTACTTTTTCTTATTCCATATAATCTGGTATCAATTTTCCCTGTTTCAAAGTAGAAATGTGTTTGTTTGCATGCATATGCGTATATATTTGTTTTTCAGGAGCTACTAAATTAATTCCTTGATATATTTCCATATTTCTGCTTATATTTGTATATTTGAGTTACCTGAGGTCTAAAGAACAACATCTCTTCTTAGAGAGTTTGAGCATTCTCCACTAACCTGCAAGGAAAACACCTTATGCTTTAGCTGTAAGTGGAACTCTACAAATCAGTAGACATGCCTTTTATGAGAAATAAAATGAAGCTGTCAGCCATTGCAAATGTACAAGATAGAGGTCACATGACTAAACCTCCCTGGCACCAGACAGTCTGATATATTTTCTTCCTGTTTCAATCTATTAATCAGAGCATCTGGGACAGCAATAATTTAAATGTGGCAATAATCAATTCCATAACACATTAATAGAAGCTACAGTGAAACTTCACCACACCACTGACTGCACTAGAATCCTGACAAGAGCCCTAGGGCCATGCCTAATTTGCATTAAATTTACATAAAATTATAAATCAAGACTACATGAACACAGCCCTAATATTTGTTAATGCTAGATCTTTCCTGATAGATGGACTGAAACTGCTGTTGGTTTGCCTTTGCTTGCAATAAAACTGTGCAGCTGATAAGTTTTATTTTCATTCTGCAATTATGGAAAAAGAGACCCAAGAGAGCTTTAGTTTGGGGGCACGTATACGAGTTTTAGGGTTTCGACTCCATAAAACCATGACTCACGTGTGCCTTTGGAAACTTTCACCTAGAAACAGTTGTCCCTGATGACTATACAGATCTTTGTCACGGGGTCTGCCCACAAGTTATATTGTTTGTTTATTCACTGAAGATACAGCCTACATAGAAATCTAGACAGCTAAGCAGGTACCCTGGTTTCTGGAATTTTTATTTTCCAAATAGGCTTTTGTTGTCATAAATACATAATTATTGATAGTCTTTAGGATAAGAGCAGATGCAACCCAGGTTTTTGAAATTCAGAAAATTGTATAAAGAGTTCAGTAATATGAGATTCCTAAGCTTCTAAGAACCTCGTGTTTTCTTGTTTCGTTGCTTTTCAAACTCAAGACTTAAGAGACAACATTCTATCAAAGTACTGGCTCATAATGGAACAGGTATTCCCTCTATTCAGTCTTCTTGTTTTTATTTTATTTTATTTTATTTATTTTATTTTATTTTATTTTATTTATTTATTTATTTATTTTTATTTGATACAGGGTCTCACTTCGCAGTTCAGACTCATAGTGATCTTCCTGTCTCAGCCTCCCCAGTGCTGTGATTACAGGTGTGTGCCACCATGCCTAGTTTCAGGGATAACATGGTTCAACCAGAGTCCTGAGGTTGCCAAAGTATGCTGTAGCAGGTATGGAACTCAGGTTCTTGCTCTTGCCAGGCTTTTAGAACACCCAGCCCAGCCTTCTCATTTTAAGTCTATTTTTTCAAAGGAAAATAGAAACTTAAGTGCAATTATATATTCTGAAGCCTCTCTTTTCTGGGAAAGATTTTGCAAATATTCCCTATACTGTGATTGCTCTTGACCTCCATCTCATACATAACTATCTGTTTATCCCACCTTTTCTTACCTTGCACGATCAAGTAAACTTGGGAGGTCTTGGGCTCATGCTGTGTCTGAACGGAACATGTGTAGGAGCCCTCATCATAGACATCCACTTTCTGGATTCGGAGGCTGTATTCCAGAGAGTGGCGTTTCTCCAGCTCAACCCGGGGGTCCAGAGACCACTTGTCATGTCCAGCGAAAATGATGCCGGAACGGTTCAACCAGGCCACCTTCGAGTTCTTGTCTTCTACAACACATCTGACAGAACAGAGGAATACTGTTAGTGCCATAACTATACACTTTCATTCTCCACATAGTTGGACTCATCAAGACCCATCAAGAAAAACAACTATATGTATAATGAATTATTACCATGAGATTTCTTGGAGTCCTAAGTATTTTCAGTACTTCTTTTGAGATCTAATTACCATCCAATAGATGGATGTCATTAGGTTCATTTCAGTAATGAACAATTGGAATATGAAGTACATAGGCCAATAAAGTAAATGAGTATTGATTTCTGAGTGGATTATTATCTTGTTTAGGAAAAGGTCATTCACCAACAATTCCATCTGTTTACTTTCCAGAATTATACAATTGATATTGTGGCTCTCTTCAAGAATACTCTCGATGTGTATAATGGTAGTTTCAAATTTTGCTCCAAGGTTGTAAGAATTAGAAAAAAATTTTTGAGTTGACTTTGTGCACTGAAGAGTTAAGAATGGCCATTCACAGGAATGAGCAAGCGTAAATGGACAGAGGCAACACTAAGGAAGTCAAAGCAAACAACATCTAGGATAAGTTTCATTCCAGGTACAGAGGGCAGCAGGAAGTCTGATGGTGAGGTAGTTACCTAGCAGCAATTTATGGTTATAGTGAATGAATGGGAGACAAAGAAACACATTTTGTAGTTAATGTTTCAAAGAATGTAAAGGATGAAAATGATGGTTTAAGTGACTATTAGTTTAGAAATAAAAAAAAATTTGAAATAGGAAAGAGAGATAAAGAACTAGATCAATGAAGAAGTAAATGTTTCACGGTGAATACAATTTTTCCTTCATTTTTCCAGCAAATAAGCCCATCCCACCTTCTCCCTGTATTCCTTTGGCAAGACTTTCATCTCTCATGGGAAGAAAGTCTCAGAACCTTCTCACAGCTGCAGAGACAGCTGCTCTGCAGTCTGGGGCATGAGAGACAGAAAGATCTGGCAGTATCACAGTGGAGCAATTTAAACCACATTGTCCTATATTTTCTAAGTAGAGCCAAAGCCAGGTTTTTCTCTGAAGTCAAAACAGGTGGGCAGGGCCAGACAAATAACTCAGCAGATGAAAGCACTTGCAAGAAGGTGCAGGGGCCAGCAGTTCAATCACCCCCTACCCCCCTACCCTGTGGCCCTGGCCCTGCCCTCTGGAGCACACTGAGATGGCAATTGAAACTGGCTGTGGTAGTGCGTGCCTATAATCCAAACTCTCAGGAGGCTGTAAACAGGAGAATCACTATGAGTGTGATCTAGTAGTGAGACCCTGAATGTCCTGTAGACCCTTCCTGAAAATACAAAACAACAACAACAAAAAAACAAAACAAAACAAAACAAAAAAAAAAAAAAAAAAAAAAAAAAAAAAAAAAAAAAAAAAAAAAAAAAAAAAAAAAAAAAAAAAAAAAAAAAAAAAAAAAAAAAAAAAAAAAAAAAAAAAAAAAAAAAAAAACGGGTGGGAAAGAGATTCCACACCCATAGATAGAAAAGACATTTATGAAAATCCCATATGTTGTCCACATAGGGATGTAAAAGCCAACTCATCCTTCTCACAAGGTAGAGAAAAGCTGAATACTTTGAATGCTTCACTTAAGATATGAAGATCTAATTCTACAATTATTTTAGGTGAATTGTATAATCCATTTGGAGTGAGAATCAGACTTAAATTGGGTGTCAAGGTTCTGCAACTAGAAATCATGTTGCTTTCTTTCTTTCCCTATTTGTTCTCATAAATGTAGCCAGACATAGGTATCATTTAGCTTCTTCACATCCCAGTGTACATTTCTGTACTACACAGATGCTCTTGGGAATAATTTCTATGTGTGCCTGAGAATTCAAAGCTCCTTTGAGAAGCACAAGTTCACTTAATGAATGTGGGCTGCTTCTTGCCAAGTTTCATTGAATTTTTTTGTTTATACTTTTGTGTAGCATCACTAATCTGTCTTTGGTGAAAATATTCACACCTCCTCTTAAATTAGCCACTTACAGCTCAATTAATGGGCTGTCTGCTGTCTTATTCTAGAGCATTAATGAAGCCCTACAATGTATACTTAAAATGTTCTTTCTTTTCTTTTTGTCTTTCTTTCTTTTTTTTTTTGGCAGAACTGAGGTTGGAACTCAGGACCTTGTACTTGCCAGGCAGGCACTTGTGTCCCTGGTGTATCTCCCCAGTCCCTTCTTTTTTATTGAGAAAAATTAAATTTTCCCTCTGTAAATGTATTTCATCCCTTACTATGTTTCCCCTTGTATTTTTCTCACCCAAACATCTCAACACAATAATAATGATATTTAGTAAGTCACAGAGAATTATTCTAAATGTCCTTCATCCCCTAACCTTTGCCCTAATCTGTCTATTTTGAAAGCATGCCAGTTTATACATTAAACAAAGGCAGATTTTTCCCATTCATTTGGTCATCTCTAAAACTAATTAGAAATAAAATAGAGACATAACAATTGTCACATAAACTAATATAGTCAAGCATTTAGACACAGGATGCATGGTTCCCTATGTTCCACACCCTCAGCCAAACAGCATTCCTGAATAAATTCAACAAGATTCTTTTCCAATATAGGATAAGGTTTTAAGTCAGGTCTTTAGGGCCCTTTGAAATTTTGGAACAGTTCATCCATATCAAAGTTAAAACTCCACAGATTACTATTCAAAATTGTTCTCTGAGATTATTAATATCTATAGGACCTCAAGAAGGAATTGAAGAAATAATTTTGCTGACTGGTCAGCAGTAAAATTTCTAGATCCACTGTGTAAAATTTCACTGTGTAAAAATTTTTTGATAACAATCTATGTCACATATATTTTTACTTTGAGTTTCATCTCTGTTCAGTTTTTAAATTTTTCTTTTACTTATAAAGAGGTGAAAAGTATGGTGGAATATGTGCACACTTTTTATTGACTGAGGAGGTTACTTAAACATTGCATTAGGGCACAATGTAGTACTTTTTGACAGGAAATTATTTCTTCAAATCTTTAAGAGATCTTTATTCTATAGTCAAAAGTTCCAAAATAAACATATTCAATATAAAGTACAGAATAATGCATCTGCAATGTGACTAAAACATTCCTAATAAAAATTTATTACAGGAATAGCACAATTTCAGAACTTTTTTTGAAATTCAGATTTAAGGCACTAACTATCTAAAACCATAAAAGATACAGATAAAAAAAGAATGGAAAATGCTAAAGTAACAGTCTCAATTTATAGAACTATGTTTATTAAATGGCAGTTGTTACACAGTGAAATTATATACCATCCTGACTATACAAACTAAGAAACAGCTGATACAAAGATCCAAGCTCCCCTCATTCTCAGTGGACTTGCATTGGTGAGGAAGTTGGCTTGGCCCTGTGCTAGGCACACCGTTGAGTGACTAAGGCTCCTAGAGTCACATCATCCATACTATGACAGTAATAAATGCTCACTCACCTAGAATGGTGTGTTAGTACTATACACTGTGTCTGAAAATTGTGTATCTCCAAAAGTTGCAATTTTTGTTATATAGACCTTGCTTTAACTTGGTCTTAATCATTCAGCAAAAAAGTTTAACCATGAGGTATAAAAAGTAGAGCCAGATTAATATGCTGAGCTATAAAAGGCTCATGCCAATAGCTTCTGACATTGCCAGTTTTGCTGATAACCCACTACTGTTATGGACTATTGTACTATGATACAACTGCTTTCCCTCAGTTCAATGAGAAGAAATATTTGTATGAATAGTGTTTAGAAAAGTTGTCATGTTTGCATCTTATACTCTGAATAACTATTATGAAGAAAACAATGTGCATGGCATTAATTATTATGGCTGTCCTACTAACATGACTCATTTTTATTTCTTATTAAAAATTTAAAAAATTTAAAAAAACTGTGTATCTCTAGATTTATCTCCAAAACTCAGCCTGGTTAAGTCAGAAAAATGTAAAGATATATTGAAGATTATTTTACTATTGTATGTTGCTTGTCTTAGTTGAGAATTACAAAGGGCTCAACTTTATCAAAGTGAATATTTGTGCCAAATGGGAAGATCAAAAATGTCCATTCAACTTGGGTGGGATTCCCAGCACGTGAAGGGCATATAGAGATATAATACAGAGAATTAACTCTGCAGAAATCTTCCGGTGTTGCCGGGCGTGGTGGCTCACGCCTGTAATCCCAGCACTCGGGAGGCTGAGGCAGGAGGATTGGTGCGAGTTCGAGACCAGCCTGGGCTACAAAAGTGAGCTCAAGGCCAGCCTCAACTGCATAGCGAGACCCTGTCTCAAAAAGACAAAAAAAAAAAAAAGAAATCTTCCGGTGTCAGTATCTTATCATTTTACTTGGCTCCTTGATATATGCTCATCTGACTCAACATTGTATTGCAGTTACTTACATTTGTCTTTACTCATTGGATTACTGAAGACAATGATTTTCTTGTAATTTACCCATGGAGACCTCACTGAACTTAGTGGCACAAACATTATGTATGCAGTAACACTAACATGTAACATAAAATGAATTTAACTTAATAAACTCCTATTAAGTTATCTATTAAATTCCTGCTAATTTTCTCATAGGTAATGAGTAAAGTAATAAGTACTTTAACATTCCTGAAGATTCATTAAAAATATCTAATAAGAAGCCAACTTAGAGTATTGTTGGAATGTAGTTGAAGATAGAAGTAGTTCTTGGGTTACAATACAAAAATATAAGCAAAGGGAAGAAAGATATATAGCTTGTTTTCACTTCAGGGAAAGATCTCGTGGTGTGCATTAAACCTATGTTGCACTAAAAAAAGTATGAAAAGATGTATAAAGAACTAAATAGGCATTTAAGAATTTGCCCACTTAACCTGTAAACCATTAAATATCAGGATGTTATATACCATAACTATGTAACTATGATTTTATAAAATCAGCTTTAGGGCCCGGCGGGATGGCTCAGTGGTCTAAAGCACCTGCTTAGGAAAGATTGGGCAGCTGCAGGGACCGCGGTTCGATCCCCGGCACCACATGCTGCGCCAGCCCTGCCCTCGGGGAGGGCTGAGCCGGCCACAAAAATGAGTGAATAAACAAACAAAGGTTCTGAAACAAGAAAAAATAAAATAAATAAAATTTTTAAAAAATCAGCTTTAGAAATTACAGGAAATACAAGCAAGCAAACTTTTATCTTCTCTGTTCAGTATATTCAAATTCATAGCAGTGACATGAAAAATTAATGCGTTCATAAAAAACTCAAGCATTGGATCTCTGCAAAGGCTTTATACCATATGTCATGCAGACTACATGAACCAGTGCATTGACAGTTCTACCTACACTGCACAAGACTGGGAGTTGTAGTTCTAACATTATAAATACAACTGGATCCAGAAAAGAAATGTTCAATTACATCTTTTTTTCTTATTTTAGTACAGAGTCTACAGGGTCTCACTATGTAGATCGGACTTGTAGTGATCTGCCTGTGTTCAGCCTCCCAAGAGCTGGGATTACAGGCATGCACTACCTCGCACTCACTGTCTCAGCACGCCCCAGCAGTGGACAGGCACAGCCCTCGGGTGTGCGCTCTGCCTAAACACGCTCTTTAACTCGCTGAGGTATTTGGCTGGCTCTTACTCAATTACATTTGAACCAACAAATTATTTAATAGCACATTTGCTGATAGAATATCTGTAATATAAGTGATATATGTGTGCCAGATATTAAATGTGTTTACTTGCTACAAATGTATCTCTTTATAGTTAACAAGCATTATAGGCTAGAAATATACTAATATTGCATTTATATCTATCCATACTTAGCTTTATATAAATTATTTCTATTTCTCAGGAGTATAGACCAATATGTTTCATAGATAATAAATATATTTCATTTATTCTCTCATAAAATTATTATTTATTTAAATCTGTATTCCATAAATATATGATTCCTTTGTTCCAAATGGAAATTAAATCTGCATTAAAATAAGTTTGTAGTTAATGAATCATGCCCCTTTTGTTTTTTATTTTAGTATCATAATTGTGTAATGACATAATCTTATACATAGTTAATAGAAAAAGTTGCAGTGTGTTTGGTTGCTAATTTAATGGTGAGCATATTGTCTATTTTGAGTGTTTTTTTTTTCCTGGGGAAATCATTTATTTTGAAGTATTTTTTCCTTTTTATAAAATTAGTTCAGTAAAAACTAAGGATAGATAAGAGAAAAGCAATTCAAGTGGAATATTTTTGATTTTTTAAGGAAATATTAGCTGTTTTCCATAGGAATTTTTTACCTGCTTATATTTACAAACTTATGAATCTTCCTTTATTTATAAAATGTGGAAAAGCTCAATAAGTGGTTGGAAAGGAAGTATCTGAGAATATGTTAGCCTTTTATCTCGATACATTTGCTTTGAGACTTCAGTCTTTCAAATAAATTCCTTAGTAAATCAGCAAAACCATCACAGAATCATTGCACTCTGGAAGGAAAGACAGTATTCCTGGGAAGTGATACTATATATTACCAGCATTAGAGTGTGGAATCAGGGAGACTTCTAAAAAAGAGATGGAATAAACCATCTTTAAAATAAGCCAGATTCTTCTGAGTCAGAAGTCCTTAGTCTAGTTTTACAAATCTATTTTAGGTATAATTCCAAGAACTATGCAAACACATTTAAAATAAAAACACCTAGTTAGATAGAAAATTTAAAAAATTTTGAATTAGCCATCATTTTGGTTCATTTCCGCATCGTTACCATGTTCTAAGATTAGAATCAGGCAGAAATCAAAGGGAATTTGGAGATACTGTGCTGACCCTCAGGGATTCAAATTTGTTTCCTTGTTCTTTCTAGAAGAGTCTTCAGTTCCCTAGCTTTATGCTCCCAGCTTTACTTTTCTAACTTTTAACAGCAAAATAATTTTAAATTAAAGTATGTATACTTTTGACAGTGTTACTGGACACCTAGTAGCCTGCAGAATAGTGTGTTATATGCACTAGGAAATTAAAAAAAATGTGAATTGCTTTACTGTGATGTTTGCTTTATTGTGGTAGGTTGAAAATCTTCAAAATCTCTGAGATGTACTGTAATAACAGTGTCTGACACTCACATAATGCTTATTATCATAAAATGTCAGAAGTATTATGTGATATTACATGAATGAAAACGATGGGACAAGAATTTTTATTTTGACACTTGGAAAAACGACGGTCTAGAGAGACAAGTGATTGTATATGTGGGTGAATTTTAAACATACGAAGAAGTACATGGCTGCCCAAATATGTCTAATATTATTGAAGAAATTCAGTGTTCTTTTTTTGTTTTTCTTTTTGTATTAGGTCCAGGGTCTTACTAGGCAGTTCAGACTGATAATGATCTTCCTATTTCCAAACTCCTCAGCACTGGGATTACAGGCATGCACCACCACACCTAGAGTAGGCGGCCAGCTCAGTGTGCCCTGGATCAAACCCTAGTTGCTATGCTTGCCAATTCGGAGCTTCATCTGCTGAGCTATCTCACCAGCCCTAAGTGTTCTTCTGCAATGCAGAAATAACAACTACTTTTTAAGCAGGTTGTAGTTATTAGATGGGCTAATATATTTAGTGTACCCAATGAGGTTTGGAGGAGTTTGATAAAATTTTGTTCCCACACCCTTCCATAACTTGAAGCTTTATCATTCATGCTGTAGTAACACAATGGTTGGCACAAAGCTCACAAACTCCCAATATTGTAGTTTAATCTAACTCTTGCTTATTAATAGAAATATTATTTGGAGGGCAGTGTCCTTACACAGCAGATTCCTCCTTGGTCCTCTGACCAGCAGTGAGCCCCTTAAATTCCCTAAGATTTAAAAGAAAAGCAAGAAAGTACAGCATGGTTATATAGTATAGCAACATAAAGTGAGGCTCAGTGTCACCTCTGGAATATCTCAAGAGGATTTTGGGGATACTTGTGTATAGACCACTTAAGCCTTAACTATTTCATTACTTTGAGTCACATGGGCTTGCTTCCATACAGTCAGAGCGCACATGGGACTCACCAAAGCACAGCCTGAGGAGGACAGGATGGCAGCTGCTCACCATTCTGTGCTATGCAGACTGCAGAGGACTGCTACAAAATTGGGGATCCTCCTCTGCTCGAGGAATCCTAAGGACCAGAAGGTTCTAAGGACCTTCTGGGTGCAACACCAGGCCTCCCTAGTCCTTCACAGTGAGAGAGTGGCTACCATACTTTCTCTGAAGTAGTAAGGTCACTAAACATTTCCTTTCCTTTGAATTACAGTTGAGAGAAAATGAGTGACAGTTTTAAATCTTACTTTTGTTTTGATTCTTCTACAAGCCTCTATCATCTGTGGGGGAAAAAATATATAGAACTTAAGAAAATGGCTTTTAGTCATCTTGATGTAAGACTGAAATTAGTTCTGTGATCCTTGTTCAGATGTGTTGTTAAACTGCTTGAGTCACTGTACAGTTAAAAACAAGTCCATAGTTACTTGAATAAAAATTCATTATCTTCTCAGTCATTACTAAGTAAACATCAAAAAATGTCCAAGTTCTAGAAGAAAGACAAACAGGGTCTATACCAAGGAGGGTTTAGCCTTTATCTCCTTGCAGCAGTAAGAAGTAGCTGCACTCACAATAAGCTATTCAACACTTAGGAGGAACATTCAGAGGTACCCGCATGGCTGCAAAGGCAGAAGACTGATTTCTCTAAGTCTCACTTGAAACTGCAGCCCCTAGCTTTGCAGTCTTATCACATACTGCAATAGGAAAACGCTCTTCTGGGAGCAGGACACCCTTGGAGTGCCACTCCTCATTGCATACATGCACTTTAGATATAGTTCACATCAGGTCGCACCCTTTGAAGACATGACTATTAATAGATTTAGCATGCATGCTGTTACACCATCTACACGCAGAAAATAATCGAGAAAACAAACAAATAAACAAATAAATAAATAAATAATTGAGGCTGCCCATTCCAGGACACCATCAGAAAACACCTCCTTTGCCTTTACTGGTAGAGTCAGGGACAGGAGAGATAAAGATAGAGGCAGAGAAATACAAAGAGCAAAGGAAATCTTTACTTGCGGAAATGTGTTTTGTGGATACAAGGGTAAAGTAGGGACTCTAGCAGCTGCAAACTGAAGGAGATATTATCAAGCAGATTCATCACTGGTGAAGGAAATGTAGTGGTCCCCTCCCCCAGCTGACAGGAAGCTGCTAGATCGCGGATGAACGCATATAAATCACAAGGACACTTCTCCCACGGAGAATTATAATCATATGGGTTTCTCTCTCTCCCGTGTTTTATTTTCTATCCCCCACTTCCCGTTCTATGTCACTTCCTATGCTTCTTATTTGAAAAAAAAAAATCAGCATTGTCTTTCAAAGCACAGGGATGTGAGGACTCCACTTGTGTGTGACAATCTACTTTTGTGTTTTTTCTTTTGCTTCTCATCGCATTTTTCCTCCTCATCTAAACCTTCCACTGAAATCTTATTACACTTAGACAGATCAATAATTAGCTTGGGAACTGGAGTTCAAGCCAGGTAATCTAACAGAACTTTAGAAGTTAATGAAAAAGTTGGACTGAAGGCAAGAATAAAAAGTTTGAATGAAAGACCAGCTGGGGATCCCCTCTAGCGAGCCCAGCTTTGTGAGCATAGAAAATAATGGAAGCAGCTCCAGTGTTCCCCTCCTCAAATCACTGATTGAGAATTTCATGTCTTGTACTAGCACAGCAGCCATGTAAGTTAACTAAAATCTCATAGCTAATCTAAGTTTGAAAGAAAGCTTAAGAAACTGGAGGGGAAAGCACACCATGAGCCCTAAAAAGGACCCTACATCTCCAAGCCATCATCTCATTAGTCCGAGGGCCTTTAAATTCTACCTTGTCATGAAGTCTTTTACTCTCCAATCTGGTACAAGACAAGGATGCCCCCTATCACCACTTCTATTCAATATAGTTCTGGAGTCACTAGCTACAGCCATTAGACAAGAAAGAGAAATAAAAGGAATAAGCATAGGTAAAGAAGAAGTAAAACTTTCATTATTTGCAGATGACGTGATAATCTACTTAGAAGACCCAAAGAACTCCACCAAAAAGCTACTGTAATTAATACACAAATTCAGTAACATAGCAGGTTACAAAGTCAACACACAAAAGTCAGTGGCATTCCTCTACACAGACAGCAAACACATTGAGAGACAAATTAGAGAAACAGTACCTTTTATGATAGCACCGAAGAAAATGAAATACTTAGGAATCAACCTAACTAAGGAAGTAAAAGACCTTTTCAATGAAAACTATAG
>PVJA010036714.1:0-15093 GCA_004027025.1 Myocastor coypus
GACTGAGGTTCAAACTCACGACCTTGCACTTGCCAGGCAGGCACTTGTGCCACGGAGCTATCTCCCCAGCCCCAGTTTCAGAACTTTTTTTTTTTGTTTGTTTATTTATTGTCATGGCCAGCTCAGCCTGCCCTGAGGGCCGGGCTGGCACAGCATGTGGTGCCGGGGATTGAACCGCAGTCCCTGCAGCCACCTGCAGGTGCTTTAGACTACTGAGACATCCTGCTGGGCCCAAATTTTACAATTTTAATAGTTTTTAAATCATCACTTGGGAGTTATTATTACCTAGGATGTAACTAGAGTCTGTGTGGTCTACTCAAGGAAAAAAAAAAAAAAAAAAACAAGTGGAAGCCCAAGTTAGATAGGGATGAGATTGTATGTGTAATTAATGTATGGTTAATGTTTACAACAACTCGGACTGTCCCAGACTTCATTGACTTCCCTGGCTAGCTTTAATACTGTAGGAGCAGGAAAGAACCAGCCAACTCTCATAAAGAAGACTACTGATTAGGCATGATACTTGTGTGTGTTAGTGAGCAGAGAGGTACCAAGGTCACAGAGGGATTTTCAGTTAAACTCATGATCACAAGTTAACTAGGATCTTGGCACCTCAGGGTTCAGGTCCCATTTGTTCTTTTTCAGTTACCCCGTATTGTCAGCCACCTATTGAATTCCACAAAGTTTATGGTCTGGGAACCTTATCTGCTTCTTTCCTCTGGGACCTCATTCCTTTTGGGATCTAACATCTTTTTTGTTTAGGTACCAGGTTCAAATGGAAAGGAATGTGGCTGGGTTGCCACCATAGCCTGCTAATTTAAGGTTGGAATCTAATAGAATTTCAGGGGCCGGCAAGATAGCTCAGCGAACTAAGGCTCCCATTTAGGCAAGCTTAGGCAACCACAGGGACTGCAGTTTGATCCCTGGCACCACATGCTGTGCCAGCCCTACCTCCAGGGCAGGCTGAGCCACTCATAAGATAAATAAAGTTTAAGAAAAAAATTTCAAAAAATGCGTAGTATTTATTAGTCAGAGTCATGCTGTTTAGTGATAGAACCTTTATCCTGCCGCTATTTGACTTCTGGTACCATATGGATTGTGAGCTTCAGGAAGAAGGAAACAACGGCTTATTAGTCTTTCTAATGGAGCAATTACAGGATGATTTTTGGGATTCACTCATCTGTTTTTATGTTCAGAATTTGAAAAATCAACTTTCAGAATTTGGGGAACCCTAAAGCAATGATCTGGAGGTCGAGTGTGATCTGGAGGCTGGGGAGATAGTTCAGTGGTCTAAGCTGCCTGCCAGGCAAGCCCAGGAATCTGAGTTGGATCCCTGTACACCATGCCATGCTGGCCCTGCAACCTGGTGTGGTGTTGTACACCTATAATGCCAGCACTGGGGAGGCTGAGACCGGAAGATCACTATGAATCTGAGCTGCATAGAAGACCCTGTCTCAAATAAATACAATTTTTAAAAAAGAGTATGGTATATTTACAAGTTAGCTGAAGAAATGTAGAGCTGCAGGTTGTATATAGAGAAATGGCTTTAAGGCCTTCCTTTGGGAGATTTCAGTCAGAACATGAGACTAAACTTTGGGTCCCCACCTAAACAGCCAAGAAAGTTCTTCCCAGTGGTTTAGGACCACATAAGACACTAGCTGCTTTGCCAGTGGTATAGGTCAAATGATGGTCCCCAGTACAGTATAGGTTTTATGTGACTTTGTTACCTTAGTGGTAAAAAGAGACTTTCAGATGGGGAACCTAGGGGCTTAAGGGAAGTAAAACAGATTGATATTCAACATGTATATGTACTAACTCTTTGTGATTAATTTATCTCTTCTCCTTTTTCTATTTTTTTTTGGGGGGGGGCTTTTTTGGTTATTCAGAATATTTCGAAAAATACTTAACAAGAAAATAGAATTATTTACTTCTACAGCAAGAGTAATATTTTGGTGTAATACCAACCATTTTTTAAAAAATATCTTGTTCACTTACATACATACCTAGACCATTGCATATTCCTTAAAGCATTTTTTGTTACAGAATAGTCTGTGGCACACATGTGCCATAATTTTTTCATCATTCCCTGTTTTACCATCAAGAAGCAAATGAATAACCTTCTGCACACAATGGCCAGAGCATGTTTCTTTTTTCCCTAAAAGATATAAACATATTTGAAAACAGAAAATTTTAGGTCAATGAATAAGCACATTTGAAAGTACATGTAGGGCCGGGGAGATAGCTCCGTGACATAGTATCTACTTGGCAAGTACAAGGTCCTGAGTTCAATTCCCATTAACCCCCTCCCCCCCAAAAGGCACATGTAGTTGACTCTTTGATTCACCTTATATTAAAAAGCACACATTGTGTGCTAGGCTAGGCTCCTGCTCTGGCCATTGTGTGCAGAAGGCTACTTGCTTGCTTCCTGACAGATAATACAATCAGCCTCTTGTGGTTCATTCCCCAGTGAAATTTAAGCAATGGATCTGCTTTTCTAATGCTTCCCTCTCTGTCAGGAAGTTCACTTGTCAATCTAACCTAAATCTTCTTTGCTGTATTTTAAATGCTCACCTGCTGCCAGTTTCCCTCAGTAAAGTGGAGCAGAACAGAGCTGCACACTACATTCACGCAGCCCTTCTCAGGCCACCAGCCTTATGTTACCCTGGAGGAAACTTGAGGGTCTCTGGCTACTGCTGTCAAGCCTGGGAGGGCAGGCCCCGCATCGAGTTGCTACCGATAACGCCAGGTAGGGTTTCTGAATCCTGGAGTACCCATGCCAAAAAGGCCAGCATCCTGACCTCTCCTATGCCCCCTGCACAATTTGTGGGCAAGTGGCATTCAGAGTATGCTCTGCTGTTGACACTGCAGGTCTACCAGATTCATTTTTTTGGGGGGGGGGAGGGGGGATGTGGCTGGAACAGGGATTAATTATGTTTCATTCCCAAGCGCATTGACCAAATGGTAAATGTGTAGAGATGGAGGATGTCTGGGAAGGGAGGGGCAGTTGAGTGTGTCTGATAATAGGACAGCCAGTTGTCTCTGTGGGATGGGAGGGGCCACCCACTCTTGGCACCAAGCAGCAGCTGCACATTTTGCTGGAATAACCTGGGGCACCTTTCTTAGCCAGTGTCCTTTGTTGGGGAGCTGACAGCTTTATTACTGGGCAGTAGAATATTAATTTAAAAGGTAACTGAAATGAATATAGCTGTAGCTTTATGGCCAGCAAGAGGCCTCTTGTGCCCCTTGCTTAGGCATTTGCAAGCTGTCTGGCAGTAACCCAGCAAGGTAGAGTGTGTCTCACAGGAAAGAGACTGGGGACTGAGTCCTTACAGCACCTGTAGGAGTATCTATCAGCCTGGGCAGGAAGCCAACAGGAGGTGGACCAGCCCAGGTGGGCTGACCTCCACCAGCTTTTTGCTGTTCCCTGCTGGAGGGAAAGGAGGGCACCAGGGAATCTTGTGATAACCTTGATGCTGTCTGTTTGGCCACCTCAAGTGTACTCTCTTAGTATGAGATGTCTTATTTCATACTTTGCTGTTTCCTTCTTTAGTGTCTGCTATATTGCAGTGGTAGCCTAAAAAGAAACCAGCATTTAAGAGGTTTTGTGCACTCAGTAAAGAAGAAATTTTCTGCCATTTACAACATGCCAAGTTGCCATTCCTCTTGCTAAAGAAGAGAAGCCTTTTTTTATTTTTTTGCCTCCTTTTATCAGTAACTCATATTCCCTTTGATGCTACATGTTACTGGTATTCATGCTTACCAGGTTGGCGCCCACAGTCCCCACTGCAGAGTCTCAGCCATCACTGGCTACATTTAGAATTCCATAGAGAGCTTTTAAGAATATTGATATCTGGGATCTAGTGCCAAGAGACTCTGGCTTATTTGATTTGGATTGGGGCTCTGGTATCATTTTAAAAACATTACACAGGTGATTCTAATGTTCAGTAATTCACCTCAGAAAAGGAATAAGATGTGTCTGCTATATCCTTTCAGTAGTTTCCTTCATGGGAAGGTAGGCATGAGAAGCCTGTGGTACCTGTAGCAGAAGGTTGCTTCACATCATTCTGGGAAGCAGAAATGAGAGTATTGCATCCAGCCTTTCATGAGCAGGCTTGGCTTGGTGGGAACCCTCCGAAGACATACTTTGCAGAGTATGCTGTGGCTATGTCAGTCTGCCTGTAATTAAATGTGGACAGGATGAGGGTGTTTTAATTAGAGTTAAAATTTAAAGTGTTTTCGTTAGAGTTTAAACATAAAAAGGCAGAGCCAAACATCAGTGTGTAATTGATTCACATTTTGGTTGAACATTTGGAGTCTGGTGGGAGAATGAGGGACAAGACTATGAACAACAGAGAGTTGACTTTTTGGTTTGTCCTGTAGAGTACATATAGGTCACAGTATACAGTGTCTACAGTACACACTCAGCCCTTCATGGGTCTTTGTCACCCTTCCAGTCTGGAGTCCATGAGGAGGCCTCTCTTCTGCAAGTATGCTCTTGGATTTTGTAGACATCTTTTCCCAGAGGAATTAATATGCAATCAAGTTGGTGCTATCAGTGAATACACTTCTTTGCCAGATGTATTTAGGCTTGCTTGTGGGTTTCTTTTGATGATTTGAGGGTAGTTGGGCTCCTAGTTGACTAGGGCATTTGACTTGATCTTCTCAGTCTAATGCCTTTCCCCAGCCTCTTCTGGATGTTGTGGTTGAAGCTCTGCTCCACTGAGTGGCCTGTCATGTTCACAGGTTGCTTTTAGACTTGCAGCTGCTCTCCCTCTGTGTTGGATGGGGTGGAGCTCCCTTGAGAGCCCTTGTCATTTTCTCACTGGTGAGGAGACTTCTGGGTGAACACCTGGGGTGCTGCTGATTGAGCCCTTGCCCAGACTTGCAAATCCTGCTTAGAAAAAGCTACAAACGTTGTTTTGAGTCTTTTTTTGTGCCATTTCATACTGTAATTTGCTAACCACCTATAGCTGATGCCCTGAGTTGCTTATTGAAAATGCATAATCTCTGGGAATGAGACAAATTTGTGTTTTAGCAAGAATCCCAGACTATTATGAGATACAGAGTGTTTGATAATCACTGCTAAACCACTCTCTTGTCCCAACTTATACTAGGGAAATATGACTAGTGACTAGTTCTTGCTGGCTTGAACCATCAGTGGTACATGCATATTTCTCCCGTTGGGCAACTTGTACCACTGCAAAGTTGTGCACTCGTGCATGGGACAGTTATGCGTTTATCACTGGTGGTTCAAGCTGCCCAGCAGTGAAATACACAAATTTATAGCCCATCATGAACATATTAAATGACTTATTGAGGATGTACAGTGAATTTGAGCTGGAGTCAAGCTTGAAGCCAGGTGTGGGATATTAATGCTGCCTGTTATTTACATAGAACTTTGTTCTTCTCCAGGCACAGCCTTGTCTTCCTGCTTCAGTTTGGTAAAATGAGGAATCCATTATCTGCTTTGCACCAGATTATTCCTTGTGGGGAGCTGTCCTGTATGTTGTAGGATGCTTAGCAGCATCTCTGGCTTCCACCACTTGGATGCTAGTAGCACCATCAAAATGTCCTCAGGCATTGCCAGATGTCCCTGGGGGGGCAAAATCACCTTAGTTGAGACCATTGCTTTGGTGAGAGAAGGGCTGTTTCACAGATATTCCTTAGTGGCACCCTGGAACTTTTTTTTGCTTTGGTACATAATTTTAAAAATTTGCATATGTAGTTGGCTTCCTCCCCTCTTGACTAGTATGACAAATTATACATATAAATGAAGTCTCATTCAATATAAGCTCTTACCTCATCAGTGTTTTGGTGTTAGAGGGAAGGCATAAATCAATTTGGAAAAACTATTGGCTTTGAAGCCCAATTTATGTTTTGCCTTGCAGCCATGTGTTTTCTAATTGTGTGATCTTGGGCAAGTGGATTACTCTCCAGCACCTTTCCTTATCTGATTACAGTAGAAAGAAATGTGAATGAGGATTAAGTGACACCTCAAATATGGTAGTGTTTATAAAACATTACTTATCTATTTAGTGGCACTGATAAGAGTCAGGTCTAATTACCAGCACTTGAAATTTTCTCAAATTTAGAAGTGCAGAACTCAGCGCAGCAAGCTTAGACTTGTATTTGGCCAAGTATATTATCCTTGTCATCTTCAGCCCATGAAGTTAATCTTCCCCTTTCTCACTTTGAATTTAATCTTCTGCTGCTTGGTGACCATTGTAGTACCTCATTTGGATTGTTGTCTTCACATGATTGGTCATTATGTTGTTACTTCTGACTGGCAAGAGCCAATTTCTTTTTATGGCAAGGATTCTGAAAGGCTTTCAAGTATTTTATTTTTTTCTAAATTTTTATTTCTTGTTTCAGAACTTTGTTTGTTTGTTTGTTTGTTTTTATGGCCAGCTCAGCCTGCCCTGAGGGCAGGGCTAGTGCAGCATATGGTGCCAGGGATTGAACCGCAGTCCCTGCAACTGCCTGCAGGTGCTTTAGACCACTGAGCCATCCTGCCAGGCCCCTCAAGTATTTTATGAAAAGCAAAACTAGTGACACTTTTTTCCTTTGTCTGTATCCAGAGGGGTGCATAGATAGTAGTTGGTGCATGAGGCCTGAGGTTAGGTTGGGAGGAAAACAGTCTGCAAAGAGATGCATGTAGATGAACTTGGTGACAGATTTATCTAGTGCAGCCCTTTAATTTGCATAGGAGACTGAACTCAGGGATGAGCATGTCCAAAGGGTCACAGTACAGAGTGAGGAAAGGACTCAGGCTGTCCAGGTTCTAAGGATCTGGGGTGGCACTTGTGCCTGTCTAGACTGTTGCTTTTGATGGTGGTGGTAGTGGGGTGTTCATATCCAGGGCACTATGGCTGCTTTCTTTCACTTCTGATGTTGCTATATAGGTCTTGTGAAATGATCTCCTTCTGCTCAGTAATTTGTGGGTGGAATTTCACCAGAATACACATAGTACATGCACGATTATCACTGATACTTAGAACAGAACATCTTGAGGGGAAAGGCAGTGAGCATAAAGGGCCTTTGGAGGAGGACAGGAAGAGAAGGGGAGGGGAAGAGAGGAAGGAATGAGAAAAAGAATTAAGATGTGTTATGTACATGATACTGACCCCATGCAGAATGTATGCTGTAAATATATGCTAATAAGAAATGAAAAATAATTGAAACCATGTACATGTTGACAAAGGCTCTGGTTTCTGTGTAAATGTGTTGCTGAAGAAAGCAGACAGAAACACCAAAACTGGTCTGTTTAGTAACTTCAAACACAGTTTCTCCCACTGCTGTGCTGTGATGTCATCACTACTAATATTAGTAAATTATCGATATTTACTGTTATTGAGTATTATATGCTAATCACTGTGAAACGTTTTAGCACAATGCACATCTGATTTACTCACTTAAGCACTCCACAAAGAAGGTTCTGTAACCATCTCCATTTTATGAGACATTAATAACATACTTAACATCACAGAGTAGGACAATTACTAATCAAGTGCCACAAGTTTATGGAATCTAAGTTGGCCTTTTTCAGTTTTGTTATTACTGATTAATGTGATGATGATTACAGTAGCCACACTACCAATGGGTCCATAAGTGTAGAATGATTCAGTGACTTAAATAACAGAAATTAATGTTCTCAGCCCAAAGCCTCAAAGTCTAAAATCAGGGTGTGTTGGCAGGTTTGCTGCTTTTAGAGACGCCTCTCCTGGCCTGCAGACTACTTTGTTGTCATTGTGTCTTCACATCCTCTCTTCTATGTGTCCAGAGTTCCCCTTATGAGAACTCCAGTCATATTGCTTTAGGAACCTTGCTTGTTTGAGAGAGCTTCACTGTATTGCACAGAGAGGGAGGGAGGGAAGGAGAGAGGGTCTATGTGCCTAATTTAGGACTCTCATTTTTAACTTAATCATCACTAAACATTTCCAATGAGGCGGGGAGATAGCTCAGTAGAATGAGCACTTCCCTGGTAAGCGCAGGGTCCTGAGTTCAATCCCCAGTACCACAAAAACAACAAACAAACAACAAACAAACAAAAACATTTCCAAATATAGTTACATTCTGAAGGGCTAGGACTTCAAATATGAATTTTGTTTAGGGCACAGTTCAGCTGCTAACAGTCTTCTAGAACCCCATCCTCCTTACTGGGATGTGGAGATAATTCCTGTCTCAGATGAAGCACTTCATATTGAAAATATTTCTAAATTCTCAATACAAGTGGATTGTGAATGCTCACTATTCATTGCCCAATCTATCATCCTGATGATTCTGGGAAGGTACAGAAATAGGAGAAAAATACAACAAACTAATATTTGCCTGGCATTTTGAAGGACATTGCACGTCTTGTGTTATAGTGCTATGGCACTCTGTATGGATGTGTTTCTGCTTCCTGGTGCCTCTGGAGGAAATGCTTACAGGTACCGAAGGGCAGTAGGGGTACCTGCAAGTGCTCACCAGAGGGCCCTGTCCTGCATTCCCAGGGATACTGTTGAGGTGGCAGCTTGAGGTAGGGGCTCAGATTACTTCCAAAAAGATGCTTCTGGTTATAGTGATCTTGAAAGCACAACATTTTCTAAATTGTTTTGTCCACTGTGAAGGTACTTTAAGTAATTCCATAAAATGCTGATAAGACAGAAAGGGAAGAGAAAAGCACCTATATTTATTTCACCTTAATGCATAAATTAGAATTTTTTGGAGGAGATTGGAAATAATCATTTTAAATAGGTTTATATAATATAACACAGACTGGCAGGATACAAAACAGTGAGAAGTAAGTTTTAATACAACATGCTTTTAGTCATATAAGGCACATAATTTTGACTCTTTTAGTTAATACTGCACTAGTAGGAGAGTACATGCTTGTAATCCTAGCACCCAATACACTAAGGCAGGAAGACTGTCAGGAGTTCGAGGCCTGCTGGGGCTATACATTGAGTTCAAAGCTAGCCTGAAGCATGTGGACAGATCCTGTCTCCCAAAAACAAATAAAAAATTTACAGTATCTTCTGAGCAGCATTTTGTATACTTAGCACTTTTTTTAGGTTTTTAAAAAATTTTGCAAATAATATATGCCAAATATATTTATAAATTTTTAGTCTTCCAGGGGCTGGGGAGATAGGTCTGTGGTACAAGTAGCCTGCCTGGCAAGTACAAGGTCATGAGTTCAAACCCCAGTCGTGCAAAATAAGTAAGTAAGTAAATAAATAAGATAATAATAATAATAATAATTTTTTTTTTAGTCTTATATAAGTGATAGTAAAATACCAAATTAGTAATACTGGTGACTTACTATAGGTGATTTTTATTTTTATGAATGTCATTATTTTCCTGATTTTCCACAAATGATCAGGAATATTCAATGAAGTATGCCAAGGAGATATTACCAATAAATTTAGAATTAATATTTTGCCTTGCTGTTATTCATTATTTCTTAAGATTATGCTGCATATACAATATAGGCCTTCCCTAATTTTCATTTAATACACACAACCAATAAGAATTGATTTTCTGTTCTCAATGGCTATGCAGTATTCTATCAAGTTGTAACACCATTATTTGGTTAAGTCTTCCCTGATGGTTAGTTAGGCAGTTCCCACTTTTAACTGAAGAATAATACCATGAGAAAAAACCAGCAGGAGCCAACATTTAGAAGTTTCAGCCTTCAAAAATCACAATGAAGCTTAGAGAGACTGTAATCCTGATGGATATGTATGCAACAGGCACTCAGCATTTGCTTGTGTCTAGTGAGGGGACATGAGTGAAGAAATGGTCTGTGATTTAAATGAGTAATAACATGAAAGAACAGAAAGAGTTTTAAGGCAGTAAAGACTGTTAAGAGTGAGAAATGAATCACACAGTCCAAATCTGTCATATTCGGATATTATCAAAGGCTTTTGAGGGGGTTCTACAATTTTGGCTGTGAAATATATGAGGGGGCGGATGTGTGAGTAATTTACAAAATTGTATGACAGAAATGTAGAGCTTGCTCTGTCTTGGTGCCTGGTGGAAGAATCAAATGGCTGCAGTACTTTTTCAGTCTCAGAAGGTCTCAGAATTGAATGAGAAAATAGAATTTCTCTGAAAAGTGTCTCTATTTCTACCTGGAACACTATAATTTGGATCTTTTAGAACAGCCTGTCTTTATTTTGAATTTGGAACCATTGACTCCCCTTTTCTCTCTGCTGTGAGCTATTTATATGCCAAGAAGCATAAGTGGAGGTCTTTTCACCTCTTCACTCATGACTTCAAGAAATAAAGGAGAGCAGCATTCTCTAGAATCTATAATCCTTGAGTGTTGCTACAGAGAAATGAAAAGAGTTCTAATGTAAATGTTTGTACAGTGGTGGTCGCTATATGGAGGGGTACAATGAGAAACACAGCTATAGCTGCCAGTAACTGGAGCTTCTGCCTTTGCTGGGACCCTCTGGGAAGGGGCTTCTCAGCTTCTCATTCACCTACCTGTTTGTTTGTTTGTTTATTCCACTCATTCATTCCTTCTTTTAGTTCACTTCAGTTATTGATCACCTAGTGGTATTTGCTATGCAGTGTATGGGCTGTGATAACAGAGCTATGACTAAGATCTACTTCCTGTTTCCAACAGGGAACAATAGTAATGAGAACTACTCTAGCAATTCTAAACAGAAATGGGTTTAATGGGATGAAATAGGTGTTTATATCATTATTGGGAGTGTGGAAGAGCAAGCACCTCTCTGGTTTTTGACAGTATCTACTGAAATAAGATTGTGAAAGTATCTCACTAATCCACTAATAGTAGGTTTCTTTTTCCTTTTTCCTATTCTGTCCCTGATGCTCCTGCTGTCAACTTCTCTGTCACAGATCTTGGACTTTCCCTGGGTGGCAAGAACTGTTTCAAAGAATCCATGGATTATAAACTGTTAATTATCAAACTGGTGTGAATCACTGTTACCTGAGAGAAGTATGTGTGCCTAGCTCTGTGTTAAACCCTTTAAATGCTTTATCTCAGTTCTCATACCTTTTCTAGTTAGCATTATTATCTATACCTTGCAGGTAAGAAGCATGAAGCTAATACAAGTTAAGTGGCCAACACAATTCAGCTAATGGGTAACATTTGAATTTGGGTAGTATCCCTGCTATGGTTTGCGTTTAAATGTCCCTCCACTCCCATGCTGTCATGGGAGTGGGCTTTTAGACTTTGTGATTAATTCATGGTCCAAGGCTGAGATTAAGAGTGTAAGTGGTATAACTGCTGTAGGGTGGACAGCCTACTTACAATATAAGGGATAAAACATGCTTATCCCTGCTGTCTCTCACTTGTTGCCCTTGCTGTTTTCTGCTGCCATGAACTGTTGCCCCTTTGCCATGTGCCATTCTGCTTCAGGTGATTATGGATTGAAACCTCTAAAAACTGTGAGCTAAATAAACCTTTTCTCCCTTAACTTGTGGGTGTTGGATATTTTGTCTTAGCAACAAGAGAAATGTGACTGAGAATGAGATAGTACCTATGCAAAGGTGGTTACAGTTTCAAAAAGGTAGACCAAACAAGGTCACAGATGGCCAATGAGAACATGGAGACATGCTCAGCATTATTGGTTGTCAAGGGAGTGCAAGCTAAAACCATAATAGGGTGCTATATTGTGCACGGGATACCCACCCACCCACGTACACACATGCACAGTTGAGGAGTTGTGAGACAAAGTCTTTCTCTGTAATTCAGGCAGGCCCCAAACTTGCAGCAGTCTTACTGCCTCAGCCTTCCAAGTGCGTGGATTACAGGCATATGCCAGCACACCCAGTTTACAAGATTATGTTCCAAGGGTCCATTGGATAACTAAAATTGCAACTTGTACTAAACCCTGTATACACTATTTTTACCTATATGCTTTGCAGTATTTCCATAAAGTATTAGAGTTTGTTTTATATTTTGTGCCCATTGCACCATTACTCTTGCTTTTTGGGGCTACTATTAAGTAAAAAGATGGGTTGCTAGGACACAAGCACGGTGACATCTTCACAGTCTGTGTGATAACCAAGATGGCTGCTAAGCAGGTAATATATAGATACAAGAAATGATTCACAGCCTGGGTGGGTTGGAGCCAGCAGCATGGGATTTCATCATCTGCTCAGGATAGTGAACAGTTTAAACCTTCTAAACTATTTAATGTGTTTGGATTATGGTTGAGAGTGGGTAACTGCAATCAAGGAGAGTAAAACCTCAAACCCAAAAGATAGTATATTTAAATACATAGGTAATTAACAAGTTCTGTTGAATACATAGAAGACTGTTACACTTTTGGTAGAAATATAAAATGGGCCCGGCACGATGCTCAGTGGTCTAAAGCGTCTGCTTAGGAAAGCTTGGGCGGCTGCAGGGACCGTGGTTCAATCCCCGGCACCACATGCTGTGCCAGCCCTGCCCTCGGGGCGGGCTGAGCCGGCCATAAAAATGAGTGAATAAACAAACAAAGGTTCTGAAACAAGAATAAAAATAATAAATAAAATTAAAAATTCTTAAAAAAAATAAAAAAAATAAAAATAACTAAACAAACAAAGAAACAAAAGTTCTGAAACAAGAAAAAAATAAAATAAAATAACATAAAATTCTTTAAAAAAATAAAACGATAGAACTACTTTAGAAACCAGTTTACATATTCTGAAGAGTTTAAATGTAGAATTACCATTTGACCTATAAATTACACTACAAAAACTTGCACACATATGTTCAGATCATTGTTCATAACATACTACAAGTGGAAATAACCCAGGTCGTTTAAAGAGTGGATAAATAGAATGTTGTGTGTCAATAGAACAGGAATATTATTTGCAAATATCAAAGAATGATGTGTTGCTAATGCTGTGGTAGCAATGTAACTTCAAAACATGTTGAATGGGGCCAGAGAGATAGCTCAGCGTTCTAAAGTGCCTTTAGGCAAGCTTACACAATCACAGGGACCTCAGTTCTATCTCTGGCACCACATGCTGTGCCAGCCCCACCCCAGGGCAGACTGAGCCAGCCATAACATAAATAAGTAAATAAATAAAGTTAAATAAATAAATAAATATATTTAAAAAAAAAGTTGAATGAAAGAAGGCTGTCGCAAAAGATGACATAGTGGATGATCCTGTTTATATCCATGGAGATAGAAAGTATATTAGTGACTCTAGAACCTGGAGTATGTGATGGCTAGAGAATGCAGAAGCATCCTTTTAGATTTATAAAAATGTTTTAAAATAAAGTTATGCACAATAGCACATGTCTGTATTCCTAGCATGCAAAAGGCTGAGTTAGGAAGATGGTTGTAAATGTGAGGCTACTATAGGCTACATAATGAGATTCAAGAGCAGCCTGAACTACATAGTGAGAACTTGTTCTCCCCCAACCCCTCCAGAGTTCTAAAATTGATCCGGATGATGATTGTTCACCTTTGAATATGCTAAAATCTATAGCTTTATACATTTTAAGTGGGTGAATGGTTTGATAGGTAAATTATGTCTTAATAAAGCTGATGGAAAGATTTTCCCTGCCCCCTTCCCAAGACAAACCAAGAAGAAAGGACCATGCTCACTCAAATAAAGAAATTGTTAATAGTGGAATTTGGAGGAGAATAGATAAATCCCATACAATTTTCTTTTTCTTTGAACCAAGAATTGAACTCAGGACCCCGCACTTGCCAGACAGGCACCATCCTACTGAGCTGTATCCCTGGCCCACATTTTTTTTTTTTTTTTTTTTTTTTTTTTTTTTTTTTTTTTTTTGTCTTTTTGAGACAGGGTCTCGCCATGCAGTTCAGGCTGGCCTTGAGCTCACTTTTGTAGCCCGGGCTGGTCTTGAACTCACACCAATCCTTCTGCCTCAGTCTCCCAAGTGCTGGGATTACAAGTGTGCGCCACCATGCCCAGCTTACAATTTTGTTAAAATTTTGGCTTAGAGTAATTTGTCCTCACTAGAATCCATTGGAAAATAGATTTAAGACAAAATTTGGGGCTCAGGAGATAGCTTCATGTCACAAGTAGCTGCCTGGCAAGTGCAAAATTGTGTTTGAACCCCGGTCTCGCCAAAAAAAAAAAAAAAAAAAAAGACAAAATTTGTTTTAATTTTCCCAATTACTTGTCTGGTGGATGGATCTAGAGATATTTTTTTCCTTTCCCAATTGTCTTCTTTTCCAAATTTTTTCCTTCTAAGGGCTATAATTTTAATCTTTTTTTATAAGTAGGCATCAAAACTAAATTTTCAGCTGGGCATGGTGGCATACGCCTGTAATCCCAGCACTTGGGAGGCTGAGGCAGGAGGATTGGTGTGAGTTCGAGACCAGCCTGGGCTACAAAAGTGAGCTCAAGGCCAGCCTGAACTTCATAATGAGACCCTGTCTCAAAAAAAGACAATGCCCCCCAAAAAACCCCTAAATTTTCTTGCAGCATGGAACTGTGCAAACAAACATGTCATCATGGCTTCCACACGATGTACCTCTTGAGCTAGCTTGAGAATTTCTATTCTGGAAATATTTTGGGGGTTGTGGGGGGAAATAAGCAGTCTTACAGGTGTGTTTGCCCCTGAACTACACTGGTGTTAGTATGGAGCCATTCCATGGAGGCGTCTTCATCCTCTCATTTCTTCCTCATGTTTGGAGTCTGCCCAAGGATACCTGAGTTGTTCATCATAGTACCTTGTGCAGTTTTATGTGCAACCTTTTTTTTTTTTTTTTTTTTTTTAGTTCTCTAACTTTAGTTCTTGTCCACATTTGCTTGGAGGTCACCACCTCATTGATGGCAGAGCAACCCTTCTTCTTCTGGCCACCCTTCTCTGTGGGAGCCATTCTGCCAGGCCCAAGTTGGAAAGAGTGTGGTGGATTGTGGGACAGAAGGCCATCTATGTGCAACCTACTTTATAAGGAAAAAATGATCTTAGATAAGAGATCATAAAACACTTGCTCACAAGATTCTAACAGAAAAAGAATTTACTCTAGCTGCCTTCCACCCTCCTCCTCCAGACCAGGAGATAGGAGACTGGATAGTTCATGTGTGATGTGTGTGTTTTAAACAGGATTTTTTTTTTTTTTTTGTCTTTTTGAGACAGGGTCTTGCTGTACAGTTCAGGCTGGCCTTGAG
>PVJA010036715.1:0-20902 GCA_004027025.1 Myocastor coypus
CGCCACCACGCCCGGCCTCACAATGCTGTCTTCATAGTAGTTGTTCTGAGTACAAGACGTAGACATGATAACTCTTCTATACACTATTGGTACAAATATTTCTCCTCACTGAGCTAACAGAAAGTAGTTGTATACATAGAGCAGTACTTCATAGTAGTAGTTTGTTATCAGCAGAGCTGGCAATGTCAGAAGCTGTTGACTTGAGCCTTTCACAGCTGAGCATACTAATCTGGCTTTACTTTCTATGCCTCATGGTTAAACTTTTCTGCTGGGTGGTTAAGGTCAAATTAAAGCAAGACACATAACTCTTGCTCAGGTAAAAGTTTGTTTTAAAAGAAAACAAAAACAGGTAATTAAAGAGAATATGAGACAGGGAAAAATGCCATAGAGTTAAGCTCTCATGTTTTTATTGGATTTTATTGGATTGGTTGGAATTCTTGGTCTCTAGCATATGTATTCCAAATCAAGAAAGTCAGTTAAAAAAAAAAAAAGTTTTATAGATTTTATAGATTGTTTCTTAGGTGAGCTAATTTATCACTAGTCTTTTATGTGTTTATTTTGTGGTGAAGTGATACATGAGGGATTGTGCACTCACCAGCCATACACCGTGCTACCTGCAGCTCTCCCCCACATGAATGAAGGCCCAAGGAGAGCAAAAGTCAGTCTCTCTGGTGGAGATAAAAGTCGGGCAGCTTGGACACATGGAAAAGGGGTACAGGGGAAGAATAGCAGTTGTGATTGCGATTTCCCCCTACTTGATGCTTTCTCTCTCCTCACACTGTGAGTTCTCACTTTAGGCTGCATTCTTTGAGCCGGACTGACTCTTCCTAGTTAGTAAAGAAACCTACCTAAGCAGAGGCTTTTGTTTTACCTAAATGGTAAAGGGGGATGCCGTAGGTAATTATTTTGTCGTTGAGGCAAGATCAAATTGCTGACCTGCTAATTGTATTGGGCAAAATAACAACGGATCTTACTGATGGCCTTCCTAATTCTGGAGCTCAGAAATCAAATTAAAATGGGAGATATTATGCTTACAGGATAATTTTCCCAGAGTTCATTATATTGGAGGTTTACAAAAGAGCTTTGTGACTAATTACTTTGCATTGTCTACTTCCTCAATATTAGAGCTGATATCATCTATCTCAACGTAATCAAATCAGATCAATGTCAAATCAATCAACTGACAGAACCAAGAATGAATTTAACCCATGGTGGAACCTGGGCAAGGTAAAGCATGCCGATACTCTAAAGCACATATGGTATAGGTAGCACTCCATGAGGTTCCTGGTTCCTCTATATTGAGAATTGTGGAAAAATACACACATTTGCAGAATAATATAATTCTTTAATCCCTAAAAATTGACAGGTTGTCCTTATGAATATCATCTGTGAGCTGTGACAACAGTGGGTAAGAGGAGGTAAAAAAAAATCAACGTTAATATTAAGGAGGTCCAATTGGTCGGCTCACTTTATTTTTATAACTTGAGATATTATTTAAGGAGAGCAGTGATTTGAGAATAAATATGTAGGCTTTCTGATCCTGACTGGTTCCTTTCCACTTCAAGGTGGTGTACACTGCTCTGAGGAACATTAAGTGTGGTAGCGGTGTGATCAAATGAAGTGGGTTGAAACTGAGTTAGGAATGTGCAGTGGGTCTGCAGACCGGCGACTGCTGAAGCGGAAGCCCCATACTGCTGAATGCATCCGGGGTTGGTTACTGCTGCTCCGCTCAGTTTTGTTCCTGTCACCTTGTCCAGAACCAACCTCTCTGGTTTCACCTCACTGTTTCCTGCTGCTTGCCATCGGCTTCGGGTCAGAGAGCAATGTGGACAACACTAGCCCAGGCGTCCATCCTAATACAGTGAGCCTCTCGTGAGACGTCCACTGCGATCTGAGTGCTTTTACTGAAATCCTACATCAGGTATTCAGCCACGGCCTACACCGCTGTCACAAGAAACTGCAAGCGTTCCTGTGGCAGGAGAATGGGAAGCAGGAAACATCAGGCACTCGCTGGACTGGAGACACCCGGATAATGAGTTTACATTAAGCGACGGCACACGCCACTAACATCGTTGGAGTAGCAATATTATTCCCCCGAGTTTTCTACCAAAGCACGGTCTTCGCTCTGTGTTCTCTCAAAAAGCACACATCATCCTCTCTGGTATGAGATCCGTGTCCCTGCTCTCCCATGTTACTATGCAGAGTGTCAGCATCTTGGTTTCCTCCCCAGCGCAGAGGTTCTTCATATTTTTAATACTTACAGCAGGAGTTTGGCACCAGTTCTAACTGTGCTGAAGAAAACTAATAGACCTTGCATCATGCTTAAATACTGGGAAACGAGTTCTTCTGCATTGTTGGAAAATCATGTTTGTGAATCCCGACACCCAAATAAGTGACTTTTATTTACTCTTTGCATTTTACCTGTGAAAAATCTATACATTGCATAATCCCCCCTGTCAAAGCCATCCCTGGGAATGCAACAACTGCTCAAGATGGCTTGGGTCCTGCGGAGATAGTTTTGGTGTTTAACTGCTTGCCTGGAAAGCACAAGGTTCAAGTTTAATCCCTAGTCATGCATGCATGCTGGTGCTAGAACCCCAGGTACACTGGGCTGCTCCTGAAATCAGGGTTGGTGGTGGTGTTTGCCTGTAATTCCAGAGCTAGGCAGGGTGAGACAGGAGGATCACTATGAGTCTGAACTGCACAGTGAGAGGCTGTATCAAACAAACAAAGAAAAACAAACAAAAAACAACAAAGATGAATTGAATGAACAATATGTAAATAAAATGAAAGATAGAAAGGTACACCTAATTCTAACATTACTATTCCTTTCTCGCAACTACTTTGCTTCCTTCTCTCTCCCTGTGAAAACATCTGTACTCACTACCTTGCGTACTCTCTGTAGACTGTTCCCGTCATTCTCCGTTGCTCTCCTCATCAACTTTCTACCAATAGGAAGTGTCAAGAGGAGAAGGAACAGGAATGACAGAGGCATGATGAATGGACTCCCTCACCCTCCCCTTTCTGTGACTGGGTGGGCATTATCTTCTCCCTGCAGTCACCAATCCAGCTGGATGCACTTGTCCCTTGACTGCTGTCA
The DNA here is from genome assembly GCA_004027025.1 of Myocastor coypus. Taxonomy (NCBI): domain Eukaryota; kingdom Metazoa; phylum Chordata; class Mammalia; order Rodentia; family Myocastoridae; genus Myocastor; species Myocastor coypus. The sequence continues at coordinate 3,101 of PVJA010036715.1, forward strand.
TAGGCGTCCCTCTTTTGGCCCTCCTAACTTCGAGAAACAGGTGAAATTGCAATGCAGTGAAGCTCTTGAAATCTCCCCACCAGCATGGGCTGGATCCTTCGAGGCTGCCTACCTCACTCCAAGTAGTCCTTCCACTAGTGTCATTTCAACGGAACTATTTTGAAAGTCTCACCTTTTTACTGAAGGACTTCACTTGTATATCTCTGACATTATAAACTTACATGGTTTATTTATCTTTCCAACAACAGTATGTTGAAAGCCATGCCAAGTATTAATTTCACAGTATAAAATACAATCTATAGAAAATAAAGAGAAGAATTTTCTTGTGTTCATGAAGTTCATAACTAACTGATGGAAACAGGTAATGAAAAGAGATACATTTGTGTACATGGACATGAAGAAGAAGAAGAAGAAGAAGAAGAAGAAGAAGAAGAAGAAGAAGAAGAAGAAGAAGAAGAAGAAGAAGAAGAAGAAGAAGGAGAAGGAGAAGGAGAAGGAGAAGGAGAAGGAGAAGGAGAAGGAGAAGGAGAAGGAGAAGGAGAAGGAGAAGGGGAAGGGGAAGGGGAAGGGGAAGGGGAAGGGGAAGGAGAAGAAGAAGAAGTTGTTATGGGAATATGGCTGAGATTGTCAATGACTGGACATAGGAGCCCTTACTAATAAAGTAAGGTGCCCAAAACACAAATGATTGTTGAAGATTGAGTTACATTACACTCAAAAATCCTAAGTTGAAGTTCTAACTACAATTTGACTATAGTTGAGGTTATGGCTTATAAAGAAGTAGTTAAGATTAGATATGATCATAAAAGTACAACTTTAGTCCCCTGTGACTGGTGTCATTATGAGGAGACGTGTAATAAACCAATATGCACAGAGGATAGAGCATGGATGTCACAATCAGAGGGGAAGCACGCTGCAGGCCAAGAGGAGAGAATTCTTACCCAGTTGAGCCAGGTCACAGATACTTGGAAATCTCTGACAGCAGGGCGCAATGTTTGCAGACACCCTGGCAGCTTTCTGAGCCATGATCTTCTTTTTAAGATAACCAGATTTCCATATTTTATCATGATAGGTGTAACACAGCGACATAGGGTACAAGCCTTAAACTATTTTTGATAAGACTATAACATTTAGAAAAATAGTAACACTGTATCAGCTGTGCAGTGGGCTCAAAAAACAGCAAGGAGATAGTGTTCTTATAGCAAAATAGACAAGGACCAACATCGGTAGATAAGAGGTGACTGAGGCTCTCTCTGTCTGTCATCAGTAGCTGTACGAGATTTGGCTCTGTGCACCAAGAAAACGTGGATCGCAAGTACTGAGTTGAGATAATAAATCTAGGAGAAAGAGTGATGAGGAGGGGATGAAGGAAAAGGAAGTAGAGGAACAGGGTAAAAACCAAGAGGCCTGTCTAGGGCGTGACAGGTGCACATGGCAAGAAATGATCAAATGTTAGAACTATCTTGAAAGTAAAAGAATAGAGTTTGGGCTTTTTTATGGATATGATGCATTGAAACATATTTAGTAAAGACGATTGGCCAAGGATAACTGTTGGAATAAAATAGTGTATGATGTTGACGTCTACTAAGGTGAGAAGACAATGAAGCAAATACTTCCATTTGAAGGAAAAGGCAGAGTTGTTATTATTGTTCCTGCTGCTGCTGCTGCTATGTTTGTGGCCACCTGAGCTTATGCTGGAGGCTGGGCTGGCACAGCATGCACTGTGCAGGATCCAACCTCAGTCTCCTGCACTTGCCTAGTGTTGTCTAAGTTTTGTCTAGTTTTGACTGCTGAGCTACCTTGCCTGCTCAAAAGACAGAGTTTAAAGATTGGCATCACTGGCTGGAATTATCTATAAGCATCCAAGTCTGATCTGTCACAGATTGTTGGAATATAAATCGATGGCTCAGGATCATGCATGCTAGGCGGTGAAAATATTTACCTAAAACATTATGATAACAAACAATGGATACAACGAAGACATGTCAGATTCTGCACGTGCCTCTACTAACGAAGAAATGTTACGTAGTCCAAACATAAGAAAACACTGATACGTCTGTGAAGTTCACCTGAAGGTAAAAAAAAATGTATTATGCCACCAACATTTCCTTTGAATTATCTCATGTCTTCTTTCTACTCAAAATCCAAACTTTTTTTTTTTTTTTTTTTTTTTTCTTTTTGAAGCAGGATCTCACTATGCAGTTCAGGCCGACCTTGAGCTCACTTTTGTAGCCCAGGCTGGTCTCAAACTTTCACCGATCCTCCTGCCTCAGCCTCCCAAATGCTGGATTTACAGGCATGCACCACCAAGCCCGGCTCCCTAATGCAAAGTATTTTATAAAATATAATGCAGAAATATGTGTACGTTGTTTCCTTTTTATACTCAGTACAATATTATTCATCTTTAGTTGCAAAAGAACATGTAGAATACAAAAACATCAAAATTTATCCACAAGACAATTTTATCTCATGTCTTTATGACGTTTGCAGTGTCCATGTATAGGAATGCTGCACGCCATCCGATGTCCCCCCAGCAACATTCACCTTATAGAACTGAATACCCTATGCAGATATCGTCTGTATGGAACAGGAGCGGGCGGGAAAAGGGAAAGCTTTGTGTTGGGAGTGCAAAGAGACAAGTGTAGAAAATGCTTTCAAGCTCTTAACCCCGATTAAGGTACAGCTGCATTTACATTTTAGTTACACAGATGAATTAACTAGATTTCCAGTTGATCACACGTAAGAAAACTAGACAGTTTGAAATTTAGTTTCATTCACACCCATCACTTTACTTAAGCCTCTATGTTTGCCGCAAGTTTCTCTATTCTGGGCTTATCTTTTCACTATAAAGGTACAGAACCCTAAAGACTTTAGCAGTAGAATGTGAGCAATTTATCATTTATTATTATTATTATTATTATTATTATTATTATTATTATTTATTATTATTATAAATATTATAAATATTAATTTGCTACAGTGTCCACTGAGCAGCTCTGACTTGTAGTAATCCTCCTGTTTTTAGCCTCCCAAGTGCTGGAATTACAAATATACGGCACCACTCCTGGTCTTGGTGGCCACTCAGCACACCCAGGATAAGGCCAGTGTGGCATGTGGTGCCAGAGATCAAACTCCGGTCCCTATACTTGCCTAGTTAGGCACTTACTCCGCTGAGCTATCTCCTGGGACCCTCAGTCAGTTTAAATGAGCTAAGCATATCATTTGCACTTTGCATAGTCTTCAGTATTTTCAAATATCAGCTGTTATATTACCATTTAAATGCCTGACATTATTACAACAAAGCTTGAACACGGATATATTAGTCTCCCATCTGCATAAAAGCAGAAGTTGACTCAAGGAGATTCACATGGATAGATTTTTTGAAAAGCTCCCTGAGGACTTAGGAAAGAAAGGTCAGGAAAGTAAGTCAAGGAACTACGAGAAGTTTAGATGTAGAGGTGTGATGGGATATAACAGGACCTTGACTCTGCCAGTTCTCAAAGAACTTGGGAATGTTCTGAGACTTTTCGGCACAACATACTGTGAGATATTTACCCAAAAGGTAGTGACATGGACCCAAAAACTCACTGCTGGGTTAGTGGCCAAAATTCTGTCACATTTCTGCTGCAAAGAGAGCGTTCGTTCTGCTCGAAACACGAACGTGCATTGGTATCACAATAACACAGTAGACCATAAACTATGAAGACCATCAGCTTAACCAAGTCATTGGAGTGAGATCTTCCTCAGAGAACTTCAGTTTCTGCACTATCAAAGTTAATGTGAAAGTTCTTTAAGGTTCCTCTGTAGCTGTCTATCATTTTACTAGGCCGTGCCAAGCATATTATTGATGGCTGTCCTCATAACTGTAAGGTAGCTACAAGATCTTGGGCAGTGCACGCATGCAGACATCATGAATATATATATATATTCATATATATATATATATGAATATATATATTGTATGTTGTATGTTGTATATCGTATATTGTATATCGTATATTGTATATAATATTATATATTATGTATTATACATTATATTATATATTATGTATTGTATATTATGTATTATATTATATTACATATTATATATTAGATTATATATTAGATTATATATTATATATTAGATTAAATTATAGATTATAATTTGTAGACTGTTTTCCATAAATTATATATTATATAGTATTATGTGGCATAAGTCTGGCAAGATAAAATTAGGGAGGAAAGTCTACTTTTATTTATAATAAGTACAATTTGATGACAACACAGAGATACATAATTGTCTTTAACAATGTGCTCACATTTTAAGCTGCACTTTTTCTGGAGCTTTATTCACGAACATTTTGATAACTCTAAGTGCACGTATAAATAATTCTGTGTCACATGCCAAATGCAATTTGAAAGCCTCGACACTTCCATTCTCCCTCCTGTTTTGAATGGATGCTTGCTTTTCTCCTTGTTCTTTCTCTGCCTGACACTAGCTTCCACCAGACATGCATATTTCAAATAAATCTGAAGGAATAAAAACTAGACAGTCATCTTCAGAGAGGGTGAGCCGGCTACTTTATGATTCATTTGCCTTTTTAATCGGGGTGCTCCATTGGACGCCACTGATACTGACTATTTGAAGAGACAAATAAGACAACTGTGGTCATTACACAAAGATATACTCAAGCATATCAGAATATTCTTGTCTCCTCCAATTTACATAATTTCTAAATGTGCTAAGAATGGAAAGCATTGTTCATTTCAGGCAGTTTTTAACTATAGAACAATCAGCAACACAAAACAAATTTTGGCTTAACGGGAGCTGAAAAATGATTACTATTTTTTTTTTTCGTGTTCTGTCTTTTCTAAAACTTTTCTTCTGAATATAACTGTGTCAAAAGCCACAAGCGTATTTAAAATATAGTTGAATAGGAAAAAAGGAATAACTGAGGAGCAATGTAATGTGTAGGTCAAGGCAGATCAGAAGAGGAAGTCTTTCTCTTAAAATGAGAAACAGGGCAGGAGGAATTATAAGGAGAAATGAGAGGATGGTAAAATGCGGAGAAAAGAGAGAGGAAGAGAAGTATAAGATAATGAAAGAAGGATACAGTGTAAGCAGAAAAAATAAGAGTATCTCAGTTTCTTATTGCTGGGACAACCCACCCTGGCACACAGGAATTCAAGAAAGAGATTTGTGTCCGCACAGTTTGCAGAGGGTTCAGTCAGCCATCTGACTCTGAGAAGGGGTAGAAGAGCAGAGGGGCCTGCAAGCTCCAAGCAGGACCAAGGTAAAGGAGGCAGTCAATATGCACCTTCCCCAGCCACGTCCACTGTGACCTGCCTCTTCCCACCGGGCTGCATGTTCCAACACACTCAACTCTAAACCCATCACTACCTCCTACCCATCATTCCGTCAGCTTCCCAGAGCCCCAACAAAGAGCACATGAAACATGGAGATGCATAAACAGAGAGCAAAAGAAAAAGACTAAATGTCAATGAAAAGAAGAAAGGCAGAGAATAAAGCAAAGCGTTTATGGCTGCAGGTAGAGGAGGCGAAGATAGGTGTGAGTAACCACTTAGATCCTTAGGGTAGCTCAAGATTCATGACACACGCAATAGGCAGCAATGTGTTGAGCACAGCAGGATAGGCTTTATTAATATTAATTAATGTTTGTACAGCTCCATATGCTGTTTAAATGTGTCCAGAGAAATACTGCAATAACTGAATGCATATCTTATTTCTCTATAAAGTGCTCCCCCAACAGTGTCTTGTTACATTTGTAGTGGCTGGGACAAGATACCTGATGCCCAAAATTATTGGGGGAAACATTATTTAGCTCTCTGTTTGCAGAGATATTATTGGCTGGCTCCAGGATAAGGTGCCATGGCAGAGGGGCATCACTGAGGAGAAATTATATGGAGTCTAGAAGGAGTGAATCAAATAAGGAACAAGGCAAATCTCTTTCTGTCTCTTACATTTTGTCCAGGCTACTGGAGTTAGGGTGGTGCCAAGCCAATCAGTGGATTGATTTGGTAATCACGAAGATGTAGTCTCAGTGATTTCCTCCTTACCAAGTACTTAGATGACTGGATTTAAACTCCTGTACAATTATAGATGAAGACCTGTTCGCCTATAATCATACACATTTTTAGATCCAAAACTTGCATAACATTTTTGAGTCCCGTGACACCATAATATGAATATTGTTTTGCCTATAAATCATTTACACAAAAAGCTAAGGTATCTTCTTAGACATTCTATCTGACATTAAAAGCCAGAGAACGTGTGATTCTACTACAGCCTTCTCTGATTTCTGAAAAATCATGAGCTAACTTCTCAAAAGTCTCACTTCAAATGTGCTTCCAAATTATCACTCAAGTGCAATTTATTCTGTCTCCTTTGTAATGTAGCAAATCAAAGAAAAAGCAGGCACCCTTACTTCTTTAAGTTAGATTGAAATTGACAGAAGTTCTTTCAGAGCATGTGAGAGCTACACAGAATGAAATAAAATTTTCTGGAAATACTGAAAGGCCAGTATGATCTGAAGAGCAGTGTTCCGTTTCACCGAGCTTAACATTGGCAGAGAACACAGTTAAAATATATGAGAATTGAAGCCAATATATAGATTATTAAATTTTATGAATTATAAATTTATAAAATTGATCTGGTTCTTTAAAATGCTGTAATGTGTTTTCAAATTCTATTTAATAAATTTACCCTCTAATTAGAATATTTTTCATTAAAACATTAAAAAGATGTTGACATGCTTTTTATTATTTTTCAAAAGTGGCAATAATTATAAACATACTTAAGTAAAATCTATGTTGGCAAGCTTGAGTTTTCATAAGATACAAGGAATATAGTTTATAGATATTTTCCAAGAAAAATTTAAGTAGATATCATCTTAATATTTCTTTTAACATTTTACATTTCAATTTTTGTTTCTTCTATTAGCGATGCCTTCTCTCTTTTACTGATAATTTCCCTGGCATAATTTCCAAATTCAGTGGTGGCAAAATGAAATAATGTGACAAAAAAATATAACTTACAAATGTTCTTCCTTCTTTTTTACTTTTCTTCCTTCTTTCAATCTTTCTTCATTCTCTTTTTCTCTCTCTCTCTCTCTCTCTCTCTCTTTCTCTCTCTCTCTCTCTCTCTCTCTCTTTCTTTCTTTCTTTCGAGTGCTTTCAGAGTGTATTAATTTTATTGTTTTCTTGTTTGTTTTGCGGGACCAGGGATTGAACTCAGGACCCTACACTTGCCAGGCAAGCACTTATTCTGCTAAGGTGTCTCCCCGGCCCCTGGGAGTGTATTAAATTTATAAGAAGAAGAAAAAGTTGAAGTGTAACAGGGCATGGTAGTGCACACTTCTAGTCCCAGTAATAGGGATTACTATGAATCTGAACTGTGTAGCGAGACCTTTTCTTCTTACTTTTCTCCAATTGTTTCCTATTGTACTGATTTATTCCTCTCATTACTTAACTCTTGAGACATTAATGAAATCTTTTTGTCTCAAAGTTCCAATATGTCCAGATTATGTTTTTGCCCAACTCAATAGAAGAAATTTATAAAGATATTTTGGAAGGGTAAGTTAGAGACGACTAATCTATGTACATTAAAGTTTGTCCTCTAGGAAAGAATAAAATAATATTTAATATATCAAAGTAGGAAACAAACAAAAAAAAAGTAGCAAATAGTGTTCTCTGGCATACTGAGTTGTTTCCAGGACAAAGAAATAATAATGAAAAGTTAGGAGGGGAAAGAAAAAAAAAGATAAGAGATTGATTATTGTTTAATGAAGTTGAATGAATTGTAGTGTTTCATTTGACCATAACATGGCAGTTTTCATATTTCTGATAGCATTTGCAAATGACTCAATGTATCAAAAGAAATTTTACTCAAAATCAATAACATAAATTTAAGGCTGGCCAAATGGATCAGCAGATTAAAGCACGTAGAAGCAGGTTCATGGGCCAGGGGTCGCCAAGCCTGCCATTAGGGCCCTGCCCCCAGGGCATGCTGAGATGGCAGTTGAGACTGGGTGTGGTGGCCCATGAGTATGATTCTAACTCTTGGGAGGCTGTAAATGGGCCGATCACTACAAGTCCGATCTAGTAGTGAGGCCCTGAACACCCTGTAGACTTTTCCCCAAGAAAATAAAATAAAACTATAATAATAATAATAATTTATAGTAACCCATGTTCAAAGTGTTATTACACCAATATTTTACATAAGTTCAAACCATTCAGCTACTGTTAAGCCCAATCTATAATTGACATTTCTGCAGCCCATTGAAAGTAATAATAGTTTTACTTACTGCCAAATTAAGTAAATCTGAAGTAATGTTTATGTTAAATTCTGAAAATGCAAATATATTGAAACTTTAGTTGGTTTGTAATATATACTTCAATGTAAAATAACCCTCAATTCTCTGTTGCTAAAGTGTTGATATTGACAAAATGTAGCTAAAGCTGTATTTTCGTCCTTTTGGAATCACACTGTATGTTATTTATTTTAATACATCATTTCACAAATAATAATAATGTTTCTTATTCTCCTAAAATTTTAGCTTTGACAACAAAATACACATTTTCATTGCAAGCTAACAGTGTGTGTGTATTTATGCATATATGTATACATAAGAACCTACACACATACATACAGACATATATTCAAATATACAACATATACATAAGTAATATATAACATTTTAATTTTCTATTTAGCGTAACAATTTTTAAAAAATAATTAATAGCAAGTTTTTTGATGTCAAAGAAACTTTGTAAGGATGACTAGTATAAAGACACTTATTATGAAAATGACTAAAGCCTTGTCTTCTTTAGTATTATGTCACTTATAATATTTCCTCAGTTACTGATTCAGAAGTAAAAATAAGAAACTCAAGACTATAAATACAAGGCTGGCAAGATAGCTCAATGGACTGAGCACCTGCTTGAGCAATTGCAGGGATGAGGGTTCAATCCCTGATACTGCATGTTGAGCCAGCCATGCTCCCAGGTGCACTACCTGGCAACAGAGTCTGAGCATGATAGTGCACACCTGTAATCCCAGCACCATGGAGGCTGAGTACAGGAAGATCACTGTAAGTCCAAGTTGCTTAATGAAACCCTGTACCAAATACATAATGAACTAAAATAAAGAATATAAATATAAAAAGACAAGATACATACTCTTCTATTTAAGAGACTTTTTTTCTTTTAATGTATTTGTAATGAGATGACGCAATTTTGTTAGTTATTTTTTATTCTTATTCTATGGGTAGATAATTTAAATAAATCAGTTAAGAATTCAGAATAATCCACACGAAAATAAAGAAACAGATATATGTACTTATGTTTGTATATATGTACATATATAAAGAAAACACATGCAAAATAGTGTCAGAGAGTTGATTTTAGTCATTAAAGAAATGAGGAGTAAATCAAGGTAAAACTGAGGATGGATAAATATAAGGAAAGATAATTATAAATTATGTATCAGCTGTTTAGTGCAGGGTCTACAGGATCTCACTACATAGATTGGACTCATTGTGATCCGCTTGTGCTCAGCCTTGGAAGAGCCGGAATTATCGGTGCGCACCACCCTGCCCAGGCTCAATTGCTCTCTCAGTGTGGCGTCAGAGGTAGGCCCTGCACCGCATGTGAGGATCAAACCTCTGCCAGACGCTTTAATCCGCTGAGCTACTTAGCTGGCCAGGGGGGACAATTTTTTTTTTTCAAAAAAATACTTTTTTAGGATTTATTTGTCACTACGCAGCTAGAACTCATAGCAATCCTCCTGGCTTAGCTTCGCCAGGACTGGCATTACAGGCTTGTACCACTACGTTCAGTTTCAGTGGCCAGCATGGCATAGGGCCGGCATGGCATAGAGTAACGGGGATCAAACCCAGATTCGTGAGCTTGCTGGGCAGGCACTTAGACCACCACGCTATTTCCTTGACCTGTGGCAACATTATTATTATTATTATTATTATTATTATTATTATTATTATTATTATTATTTTGAGCCACAAAGTTGTAGTTAAAAATCTAACTTGAACAGGGAGTTAAATTTGGTATGCTTTACTAATAAACACCCATTCTACTCCCCAGAAATGGAAAGAAAACCTCCAAAATGACTCTTTCCCATACTACTCCTTCATTTACTGCAAAATGACATCAACATTGTGCGCTGTACATCTTAATTGTAGAACACTGACTTGTGCTTACGGACACTGTTTACTTAATACAAAGAGTCTCTCACATCTTCTATATATTGTCTCCTTTCCTCCCAATCACTGATTACTACCGCTTCCATTGCTCAGACTCCCAATTACATTTCCTGTAGCAGCCTTGATGATACTGAATATTTTAAGCTACCAGTTTAAGCCAAATGTTTATTAAATCCTTCCTAGAGAAAGAAAATTAAATTATTTCAGAAAAGTTAGACCTTTATTAGTATACTAGTAAGCCTGTAATGTTTATTACAGCTCAGAGGTTTCAGTAAATGCCTTTTAATGGAACTCGTTTGGTGACTGTCCCCTAGCAATTTTGCAAAATTCAGTGATAATTAACAACTCGGCATCTAGATGAAGTGGGATGATATTAGTGAATGATAGGTACATTAACTATGTATAACAACTTAAAATGAGATATGGAAATATGTGAATAAACTGACCAAAATTATGTTATCTGTGATCCCATCCATATCCATGGACCTGAATAATATCTGCGTGTCAATAAATTCGACATGCATGTCTTTTGCCAAGAATTTTCCTTGGACCTCCCAACTAATTGAAATCACTTTTCTTATTGTTTTATGAGTGGCTCACATTTATTGTAGAAGAAGTAATTATTATATTGGATATATCTTGCAAAACATATGGACCGATATACTTTCTCATCTCAAAAGACGGAAACAAATAATTATCTCTCTAGTTGACTGAGAAACCCATGTTAATTAATCTCTCTTGACTTTTTTCTTTCCATAATTTTCATAATTAAAATACACAGTCAAGGACCTGCTCAATAGCTCAGCGGAATAAAGTACCTGAAATCAGAAACACAGACTGGGGGTTTGATGTTCGAGCCTGCCATGCTGGCCCTGACCCCTGAGCGCGCGAGACGGCCATTGAAACTGGATGCCTGTAATCCCAGCTCTTGGTGGGCTGCAAACAGGCAGATCACTATGAGTCCCATCTAGAAGTGAGACCCTGAACAACCTGTAGACCCTATCCTAAAAAGAAAAAAAAATAGAAAAATAACAAAATACACAATCACCTTGAAAAGATATCTATCAAATAATGGAATAAGCAACTTGCTTACTCTTAAACTTCCCAACACATGCAGAAGTAACTAGTCCTGAAAAGGCATTTTTTTCAGATTATTTATTCATTTTAATGTCAAGATTTATTTTTATTATTTTTATAAGAAATAACAATGTATAACAATGTGACAGTTTCAAAACACATTAGTACATTTCAATATTTGATACAATGCATATTTTTGTCCTCCTATTAGTTATACAGAGCACAAGGTATAGATGTTATACTTTTTCAACATCTCTGTAGAACATCAATTATAAGAGGATGGAGCAGAGACCAGCAGCAAAGTGTGGTCTTTGAGGAAGCTGGAGGCAGGAAAACTAGAAGGTTAAAAATTTGGTGAAGGGAAGGGAAGGGGAAAAGTCATTGGACAGGAGCTGAAATAGAGGCTTGAAATTGTAGAGAAACAGAGAACATAGAGAAATAAAGATGAATTCTGGAAGATTCACCTTGACTCCTAGAGAGGGATGCTTGCCTCTGAGGTGCAGTGTAAGACCACAGGGCCCACAGCAGAGAAAGACAGTAGAAGGGGCCAGCTCTAGGGAAGCCTGTTTCCATTGTAAATAAGGTGTGGTGTTTTATTCTGAAGCTGCCTCCCTCTGCAAAACAGGCAAAAGTTGAGGAGGAAATTCAGTACAACACCCACCACATCGGAGAGAGTTTAATCAGAAGCCATTTAATCACAAAAGAACTCCTTATGTTGGGTTCAGATATGAAACAGTTTGAGAGCAGCTATCCTCGAGGGGTTCTACACCACCATGGCTTAGTCCTAGGTGGGAGACAGTCCCAGGAGATAGGTAACAAGGGCAGATTCAGCACAGAACCCCTAAGAAGTTTGAGGGGAAAGTAGAGGCACCATTTTCTGTGCTGAGAAGCCAGGCATGGTAGGTGTGGCACTGAGAGGCAACTGATATTAAATCTAAGTAGGTTGCTTGAACCTCTACCTAGTGCTGGAATGCAGGACAGGGAGCAGCTGTGCACTGGTATCCAGATCCACCAGTGTGAGTAAGGACAGGCCTTGCTTTGGATGGTTGCCATGACCTGGGGTATACAGACACAGGAGCTGCCCATGGGAAGAGGTGCCCTTAGCCAATTCACAGCCCATAGAGATAGGTGGTGAAAGCCATAACTTAGGGTGCACAAGGCATACAGACAGTGACAGCTCTTTTGGTGACTGCAGCTTAAGAAGGACACCATTAAACACCCATGCCCAATGGACAAAACGGAGCAGAATTTAAAACTCAGACATAAAACTGTGAGTATAGAAACAGAATATGGCTTAGCAGTAATTTGCCATCCATTTTTTCAGAAGTGCTTAACTCTAAGGCTGCAGACCCTGAAAAGAAAAAAAAAATCCACTTAAAAGCACACAATAGGGGCCAGAGAGATAGCTCAGGGGCACAAGTGCCTACCTGGCAAGTGCAAGATCCTCAGTTCCATCCCTGGTTCTGCAAAAAAATAAATAAACAAAAATAAATAAAAGCACACAATAATTTCCTTGGACTCATGCCTATCTATTTGCTCATTTGTTTCCATGAGTGTTTAAGGTTTGGTTTTGGTTGTGTTTCTACTTTTTTTTTTTCATTTTTTCCCCTGGGATTTCTTGTTTCTTTACTTTCATCAGCTTTTCCTGTTTTCATTCTTGTTCTTTTTACTTTCATCTAATTGCACTAATTTCCTTTGGTTCCTTGACGGAATCTGTCATTTCACTTTTCTGTCCTCGTTGTTATCTTTCTTTTCTTAATAGTTCAGGTTTTACTTCTTTTATTTCACTATCTTCCTTTGTATAAGTATGAAGGATGATTCATGTCCATATATTTAGTTCATTCTCTTCTGAAGCTGTTCAGTTCTTTTCTGCTATGAAATATGCTGAATACTTATTGCATGTTCACCTTTGTTTGTCTTGGTTTCTCTGCTATTAATAGAGTTCTCTTTTCTATAGTTAAAGGTCGTTTTTCCATGTTGGCCTTGATGCCATTGTGCTTGTTGTTTGTGTTGCTGTTGCTAGGTTAGTGTGCTTGTTGCTCTTAACTTTTCACCTCTGCATGTCCACCTCTGGATGGCCTTTGTGTCATCAGGGCTACTGTGGTCTAGTAATTATACCAGAATTTCCTTTCTCAATTTAATAGATTCTGTTATAATTTAGGATTATAAAGGCCTATCCTTACCATGTTAAGGGCATCAGTAAAAAGCAGGTACTACTCTCTACTAGATGTAAGTCTTTCCACCATAATGGTTCATACAAAATGAATAAATCAAAGGAATAAGTATAAGAAAAGAAAAACTAGAAATAGCATATTTTTTTCAGGAGATACGATTCTTTCTATTTAAAATCAAGAATGCCACCAAACAATTCCTAGAATTAATAACCAAATGAAGGACTGCAACAGGGATACAGTATCAAAATATAAAACTCAATTGTTCACCGGTTATAAACTCACTGAGAATAAAATTAAGGAAACATGGCATTCACAATAGTATCAAGAAAAATTAAGTACATAAGAATTAATTTAATCACAAAACTGATGGGCCTGAACAATAAAAATCTACAGTTCTCTGAAAAAGGAGGCTGAATAAAAAGTCCAAAACTGGAAAGCCAGCTCATATTTCGGTGTAAAAATTAATACATTCAAAATGGACACTTCCAGAATGCACATATAGATTTGAAGCAATCCCTATGCAGATACAGGCAGAATTTATCACAGAATTAGAGAAAACAACCCAAAACCCAATACGGAACCGGAAAAGACTCACAGTGACAAAAGCAATCCTGAACAACAGGAATAATGAACTTATCTCAGTTTTGAATTGCAAGTTATTTTACAAAGCAATAGTAATAGAAAGGGGCCCGGCGGGATTGCTCAGTGGTCTAAAGCACCTGCTTGGGAAAGCTTGGGTGGCTTTAGGGACTGCGGTTCAATCTCCGGCACCACATGCTGCGCCAGCCCTGCCCTGGGGATGGGCTGAGCCGGCCATAAAAAAATGGTGAATAAACAAAGGTTCTGAAAGAAGGAAATAAATAAATAAATAAATAAATAAATAAATAAATAAATAAATAAACGGACGAATAGTAATAGAAAAAAAGCACAGTGCTTATCCAAAAGCAGATTAGTAGATCCAAAAATAGAACAGAAAAAGCATAAACTGCCCCAGGTATATTTAGCTATCTAACTTTTAATGAATGGGGCATACAGATTTACCAAAAGAAAGATGTAGCCTCTTTAGTAAAAGGAGTTGAGAATACTGGCAGTCCACATGTAGATTAAAGCCAAAATGGAGCAAAGTTCTAAATATTAAAACATCAGCAGCAAATATGCTAGAAGACAAAACTCTTGAAGACATGGGTATAGATAAAGAATTTGCTAAATCAAACCTCAGTTGTACAAAAAAATAACATCAAAATGCAATAATAATTATAATGCCAAACTACAATAAGAGAAGCAAAAATCATTATGGGAAGGTAAGCTTTTAAAATAAAAGAACAAAAGAGCAAGGTCATTGCCTTCAGCTCATTCAGGATCATAGCAACAACTGAGGTTTGAACATTGGCCAAAAAAAAGGGGGGGGGGCGGTGGGATGGTTCAGTGGTCTAAAGTGCCTTCCTGGGAAAGCTTGGGTGGCTTTAGGGACCGAGTTTCAATCCCCGGCACCACATGCTGCTCCAGCCCTGCCCTTAGGGCAGGCTGAGCCGGTCATAAACAAAGGTTCTGAAACAAGAAAAGAAAAGAAAAAAAAAAAAAAAACAATAAAATAAAAAATTCTTTAAAAAAAAAAAGAACCTCTATAAGAGTAAAACAAAAGAAGTTTGTGCGTTGTTCAGTAGTCCAGAAAAAGTCCTACTACGACCAGGGACCAGATTACAGTCGGAAATGCAGCCAGAAGGAGTCATCTGATAGGGAGAGCTGCCATCTCCTATAAGATTACCAGTTGTATTTTCCAGTGCTTACAAAAAGAAGATATCAAAATATCAAAACTGCTTTCACCAGTAAATGTGGAGAGACAGCTTTCATCTTTCATTGCCTGCCAAAGTGAAATAATACCAATTAAGTGGGCTTGCAAAAGAAAGGCATCTGCTTTAAAAAAAAAAAAAAAAAAAAAAATCCTGACACCAAGGAAGTATGTAAGCTTTACCCACCTAAAGTGAAGCTATTTTTCAAACTTGATGCTAAAAATGGTCCACAGTGGTCAGAGGAATAAGTAATTGCTGCCAAATTGTCTTTGCTGTCACACTGAAGTGGCTACCATGAGTCATACTACACGAGCTAATTTTGAAATACTTGAGAGATCCTGCTTGCCCCAGAACTGCATGCTGGTTTATACAGAGATTGAATTTGGGGTTCATGTGACTACCCAAGAAGTTGTTCTCACTGATGTTATTGATAATGATTTCTGGAGACTCTGGCCATGAGGAAATCGAAGCCAGCAGAAAGACAAACAGTCTTTCTGTTTCAGTAGGGCTCCAGATGGTAAAGAAGAACTTTGAATGGGTCGCAGAGAGATTATAGCTGCTTCTGCAATCAGAAAAGCAGTGCAGGGTTGTAGTGTTGAGGGGCTCAACTTCTGATCTTGGCAGCTATGAAAAAATCAAGAAGGTTGGTGGAAATTATGGGATTCCCCATGAACTTTGAGTAACATCTACCCATGAAGGCCCAGATAAAACTGAAGATTAAAGCTACTCATGAAGGGGATGGTATTCCAGCTGTGTTCATGGCGGTGGCAGGCAGAAACAATTGCTAAGGCCCAGTAGTGTCTGGTAGCACTGCATATCCAGTTATATGCCATCTTCACCTCACATCACACTAGGAAGCTCAGGAGGTGTAGTCTTCTCTGAGACTGCCCAGTGATCTTGGCTGTTGACAGCCGTGAAATAGGCTGACAAGGAAATCAGAGAATCCAGTTTCTAACAATGGCATTTCGCTGGGATGGAGGACCCTGTACAACCCCAGTTGAGCTGCAGAAAAATAAGCAAAGTAGAAGTAAATGATTCTTGGTCAGAGAAGACAACTAAAATTGATAATAAGCAAATGCTTCTCTAGACATGAAAAAATAAATGAAAAAAAAAAAAAAAACAAAAAACCTGGCTTTCCTCAGACAGAGGACTTACATCTGGAATATATAAATATAAAAAGCTATTAAAAGTTTAGACCAATCAAAATCAATTTGTAAAGGAAGTGAGTAGAAAAGTATCAGAAGAAGTACAAACTGTCAATAAGTACATTAAAAATATTCCCTATTTCTGAACTTTGCAAAATAAAAATTAAAACAACAGCGGCATTCCATTTGACTCCACAAAGAATGATCATTGTTAAGAAATCAAATGAATGTGCTAAAGCAGCAAGGGAAAAAGAAATCCTTTACATCATTTGTGAGAATTAAAATTATTGTGCTGATGACTCAAACTAAAGTTAGAAATTGCATCTGACCCAGTTATTCCACTTGTAGGCAAATTCCCAATAGATATCTAGACATTAGGTTACAGTGATACATGCATACCCGTTTTTTTTTTTTTTTCATTTATATCAGCACAATCCACCTTAGCTAAACTTGGAAATAGCCTATATGTTCATCCACAGATGAAAGGCTAAAGAAAGCATGGCAATTTACACAATGAAGGGCTGTTCTAAAAATAAGAAAGGATAGAGCAATTGTTATCGTCCTGCACTGCCAGAATCACGAAGAACTTGGGATCTGAACTTACACTGGGGCTTGAAAATATTTCTCGCAAACCAACAGCATGTGGGATCCACCTGGGACCTGCCCACGCACCTTCTTAACCCAGCAGTGCAGCTGTTCCACCTCAGAGCTGCCCACCCGCCATCTTGACCTAGTAATGCGGCCGGCCCTGCTCCACCTCAGACTCTGCCAGCTGTCTGGACTGGGTCATGGAGCAGCCTCAGCCCATGCCCGTCCCCTGACTCACCAACAGCTCGAGCTACAATTTCACCCGCCTTCCTGACCGGGCCTCACAACAGCCAGGTAAGCACTCTCTCAGCCAGCATTCTTCCCCTGAGTTGACAACTGCCCGAACAATGACTCCACCCACTGGCCCCCTATGAACGCCAACAGTCCGGACCCTGCTGACCGCTGTCCTGAGTGATGGGGCCTCGTGGTAGCCAGCTGCCTGAGCTCTGACTCGCAGCCAGGCACATCTGGAGGGGATCACGCTTGGCGGATCCAGACCCAAGTTTCTATAGGTGTTAATTGCATAAGTCAATCAAAGTGCAGAGATCACGGCTATAAAAAATGATAAAGAAAAGGAGCAAGATTCAAACTTAGGTCCCAAGTTCACCCAAAACAAATACAGGAAACACTAACATGGACGAAAATGGAAATCATGTAGACAGTATCTCTGAATCGCTAGTATCTGAGGTAGACACACAAGTGCAGAAATGTATAGAGCAACTCAGATCAGAGATAACATCTGAAGTCGAAGAAGAAGAAGGAGGAGAAGAAGAAGAAGAAGAAGAAGAAGAAGAAGAAGAAGAAGAAGAAGAAG
>PVJA010036716.1:0-20839 GCA_004027025.1 Myocastor coypus
CCATCCATCCATCCACCCATCCACTCACTCATCCATCCATCCAACCATCCATCCATCCAATCATCCGTCCATCCATCCACCCATCCATCTACCCTCCATGCATCCATCCCGAGGAGCCATGAGACATGAGGTGTAAGGGGTGCACGGGCAGAGAACATGGGGGCCTGCAGCCCATAAACAGTGGTTCATTTCAGAAAATTGGATCTAGCTTAGTATTGGCTCACACCTATAATCTCAGCGACTCAGGAAGCCGAGGCAGGAGGATTGTAATTTTGGGCCTGGCCTGGTCAACTTAGTGACTTAGTGAGACCCAGCCTCAAAATCGGGAAGGTAGTGGCTGGGGATGCAGCTCCTGGGTTCCAATGTCCTTGGGATTAAAGCTCAGTACTACAGAAATAAAACAATAGGACCAGCTGTATAGCTCAGTGACTTAAGGCACCTGCAAGCGGGCATAGGGGCCAGGGGCTCAACCCCCGGGACTGCTGTGCCGGTCCCACAGCCAGAGCACACTGAGATGGCAAATGGGACTGGGCGTGGTGGTGCGCACCTGTAACCCCAGCTCTTGGGAGGCTGTAAACAGGCAGATCACTACAAGTCCGATGTAGTAGTGAGACCCTGAACACCTTGTAGTCCCTTCCCTAAAATATATATATATAAAACAAAAAAAGCATAAACAATAACAACAAGAAAATGGCATCTCTATGAGACAGACTGGATCCTTCAAGTTTGCAACGGGTAGCTGTGTTGAACTTGGACTTCAGAGCCTCTGTTTCATGAAAGGATTCATTAAAGGCAAATCTTTCCTTGTGATCTTGAGGGCGGAGAGAACCTGTTTCTCCAGCTCTGAATTTGTGAAGATCTCACCGCCTGGCCTGGGACTCAGGTCCAGTCTCAGTTTGGCTTCGAGGCTGTGGGCCGGTTATCAGAAATCTCCACTGTCCCCACCTGCCTCCCTGGGCTGGAGCAGGTATCTTCACTCTCTTGTTTCCCATGGAGATTGTTCTCAGGGATGACAGTGACACTCGTGTTCAATGCCAGCTAAAGAAGTAAGTGGTACACTGGAAGGGATGGTATCCGTGTGGATCGGTGTTTCCTTTGTGACTCATTTTCTGCATCAGTTGAGTGTGTCCCCCAGCACGGGGCGTGCCCTAGGGCACTTCTGGTGGTGCCTGAGGTGGTTGGGGACAGCATTGCATAACCGCATGCATGGAGTCAAACCTAGGGCCTTCACACAGACCTCCACCCCCGCTGTCTGCCTTTTTGAATTAAATTTTTTTTTATTTTGGGACAGGACTGCACTCAGTGGCTACGTTACCCAGTGTGGGCTCAAACTTGCAGTCTTCCTGCCTCAGACTCCCAGAGTACGGGGATTACAGGTGTGTGTCACCATGCCCAATTAGGTGACAGTGTTCTACTATATTTAATTTCCATTGCCTTTGTGTTTTTTCCTGTCCTTTCACTGAGTATTGGTGGGATGGTTCTAGAATCACCAGTCTCCTTTTATTTTATTTCTGAGCCTCTGAAGCATTTGACTTTTACCTTACGTTCCAAGACAGCTGCTTCAGCGCTTGCCATCACATTTGCATCCCAGCCCACAGGAAGGGGAGGGACTAAATGGAGGCCTACCAGTCGCTTTGAAGGGCAGAACTCAGAAGTGTGACACGTCACTTCTATGCACAGCGAGTGAAGTTCTGTGACATAGCTACACCCCGATGCAATCTGGGGTGTCACAGGACATGTGGCCAGGTGGGGTGCCGATCTTCCCCAATTGTGGGGGCTGTCTCATGCAATGCTGAACTGTACCCCTCCCCCCAGAGTGCTAGCACCTGTTGAGAGAGATGGCTACGAAAGGGGCGGATGACAGGAGGAGGTCCTTGCCGTCTGCCACCCTCGCTTTGCTTACAGCCATCGCAACTGTGCCAGCAGGTGATGCCTGGCTAGCTCTTGGCTGCGTGGGCTTGGGGCACCCTGGGGAGCCCTCCAGCCTCCTCTCCCCCTTGCACCCACGTGCAGCTGTGCCATTCACACCTCTGTCCTCTCTTTGTTGAACATCACTGGGCCTGGGTCCCAGGCCAGGCGGTGAGATATTCATAAATTCAAAGCTGTTGGAAATACAATATTTCCCAACAGCCACGCATGCTCATGGCTGCAGTTGCCTGCAGGCTCAGTCGGTGGTTTTGAGCCTGTTGTCCACCTGTGGACTGTCCTGCCTTCTGACACGAGGTGTTTCCCTGCAGGAGAATCCTTCCCACCCAGCCATTTTACTTCCTTTCTTGTGCAGATGTGGATGGACCCCAGGGCCCACCCATGCTAGGCAAGGGCTCTCTCCACCACCAAACTATATCTCCAGCTGCCCAGGCTGATTCTGAACTTGTGATCCTCCTGCTTCAGTCTCCTGAGAGGCTGGGATCACAGGTGTGTGCTGCCATGCCCAGCTCACTAAGACTTTTAATGGGAGCATCAAATGGGTGGAAGATGGTGCCATGGCTCCCTATGTCCCTGTCACCCAGCTCGGACATCAATAATCTCAGGGTCAGTGTTTCCTCTGTGTGCCCACCTGTTTCCTCCAAGAAATGAAGGGACACTTTTTGATTGTGGAATAAACAAATCCCATTTTCCTGTTGGTGTCATGGCTTTGGGTACCATGGCTTTGGGTACCATGTCTTGTAGCCTAGGATCCAGAGTGAGACCATGGCCCAGAGGCACAAGGCAGACTTCAGGGTGGCCCCTCCAAGAACTCATGTGGTGTCTCCTCTTCCATGTTCCAGGTCATGGATGGCCACCTCCCCGCAGTGGTGGCTGGGACCACACATACCCCAACAGGCAGCCCCCGAGGTTTCTGCAACACTGCATGATGGACCTGACATACATGGCTCTCTCTTATCAGTCCTTCACCTGGCATTTTCCAAAATGTTCTGTGCAGCCCTGACTTCTGGAAAACCAGTGCTGTCCAGGAGGCTTTAGGGTTCCCAAGTCTGGAGGAAAACGTTGTATTAAGTAGCAGCATTTGCTACAGGACTTCTCAGAGCCTTGAATCTGTCAGCAACGAAGCAAACTTTGCAGAGGGGTTCATGCACTCAGAACGTCTCCACCTTATTTTATTCTGCACACTGGGTCCCTATTTAAGTTTCTGGGGGAGGCACTGGAAGAAGGTCACCTGTCACCCCTGGGAGATAAGATACTCAGGTTAGAGAAAGCACTATAACCTTTCTGATTTATGTGGGGACCCCCTTCCCTCCCAGGACAGCTCCTTCATTCAGTCCCTCATATGTGTTGCTTGAATTGGAGGCTACTCCAGCGGGAGCAGTAGGTACGTAGTTCACTCCCTTTATTTTTATTATTGCTCTTTTTAATGTGTTTGGTTGTTGCAGGGTCTCACTACGCAGCTCGGACTTGTGGCGATCCACCTGCTTTCAGCCTCCCCAGCACTGGGATCACAGGCTCGCACCATCAAGCCCAGACTCTGGCTGGCTCAGCCTGCCCTGGGGGCGGGGCTGGCGCAGCGTGTGGGCGGGGCCTATGCTTGCCTACGCAGGTGCACTGAGCTGTCTCGCACCCCCCTCCCCGGTTAGTGCCTCAGTTGTCAGAAAGGCCTGTGCACTGGGGGACTGTGGCTGCCGGGATCCCTTTGCAAATCTCAGGGTAGCTGTGGTGGAAATGTCCTTGCATGTGTTGAGCAGTCAGTCATTCGTTAAATAGTTCAGCTAAAAGAGAGGGTGTAGGGGCCCGGCGGGATGGCTCAGTGGTCTACAGCGCCTGCTTGGGAAAGCTTGGGCGGCTTCAGGGACCGCGGTTCGATCCCCGGCACCACATGCTGCGCCCCCTCTGCCCTTGGGGCGGGCTGAGCCAGCCATAAAAATGAGTGAGTAAACAAAGGTTCTGAAACAAGAAAATAAATAAATAAATAAATAATAAAATAATTAAAAAAAAAAAACTTAAAAAAAAAAATAAAAGAGAGGGTATAGTAGATTTAGGGTGCGTCTCTATTTTCTGTGCTTTTACAATTAAACAGCCATACATCTACTGCTGGGGTGTGAGGAATGTTGGGCTGCAGCCCTAGGCTCGTGTTGGCCCCGGGAAAGCAAATTTGGAAAAGGTCAGCATTGAGCTTTTGACTCCCGCCCCCCGCTTGTACATTCACTCTGTTAATTTCATAGCTACACAGTAAAACATGGTTGCTAGGAGCAGCAGAACTGGAGCTACTGCTCCATCACGATGCTCTAAGTGACGAGGATCATGGTCGTTGCAACCTATACCATGGGTTGCATTATCGCTCCTGTTTTTCTGCTGAGGCACAGAGAGCTTAAGCGACTTGCCCAAGGCCACACACAGCCAGTAGGGGATGAAGTTGAGAGCTCAAACCTCAGGTGCTTGGCTCGTAGCTTCCCGTCTGTAAAATAAGGTGGGGAACAGTTCCTCGTCTCCCCACTCCATGGTGGAGGTTTCGCAGTACAGGACAGGCGGCATCCGCTCCCACAGCTGCTCCTGCTTGCAATATACACAGCCTTTCACACCTGCCTAGACAATGCCAGCAACCACCTTTCATTTCCCATGCACTGCACTTCCGGTGCTAAGCTACACTTTTTTTTTTTTTTAATCCTTAACAAAACTCATTTAAGGCAGGAAGACTGAGGCTGTAGATCTGGGCATTGTCGATGTACTAAGACAATCAAGACAAGAAGTTTTTCTCCTTTTTTTTTTTTTGAATTTTTTATTTTATTTATTTATTTATTTCTTGTTTCAGAACCTTTGTTTGTTTATTCACTCATTTTTATGGCCGGCTCGAGGGCAGGGCTGGTGCAGCATGTGGTGCCGGGGATCGAACCGCGGTCCCTGAAGCCGCCCAAGCTTTCCCAAACAGGCGCTTTAGACCACTGAGCCATCCCGCCGGGCCCTTTTTTTTTTTTTTTTTTTTTCTAAACTGTTCAAATTGAGCTTTAGGTAGCTCTAACCTTCAGGGCTCAAACTGAGAAGTCAAACATGGAGAGACGAAGAGCTGACCATGGAGGTGGAAGCTAGCAAACATTGTGAGGCAGCCCAGACAACCTTTGGAGAGACCCCTGTGGGGAAGGACCAAGGCTTCCAGCCCATAGCCATGGCTGAGCTCCAAGCAAAACAGCCAGAACCCTTGGACTTGCCATGTGAGTCTGCCATCTTGAAGGTGGTTCCTCAGCTCTGGCCAAGCTGCTCCTGATGGCGTTGTATTAAACAAAATAAGTTTCCGCCCTGCGCTCTGACCAAGTAGCAGACCTCAGGGCAAACCAAATGATTGCTATTTGAAGTTGCTAAACTTGGGGGTCATACATTACATAGCTGACGAGAACTGGAACAGGGAGGCAGACCCATGGACCCAACATTTGGCAAAAGACAAGAAGCGAGGAGGGGAGGTGGAGAAGGCACTTGCTGTGCTGGTGCTGTGATTACAGGCGGAGTTCACCCCTTGTCCTGGTGGACTGAAGCTTGTACATGCCCCATGGGCCAGACTTAGGGTACAGGGAACTAGGCCTGAGCTGAGTTTTGTGAAAGCCTTTGTATTCAAGGCCTTGTATATTCTCTTCACACACTGTCGTCTTTTGTGTGGCTAAAAAGCAATGATTTATTAAGTGTCAATGTTTAAACCATACTGCCATTTCCACTCCTCTATTTTGGCATTTCTGTGCTATTTATCAATGTACCAAGAGTACTGAAATATAAAAAGGGTTTGAGTTCCTTTCAGTTGCAAAAATTCTTGCTGATGGATATAATCTTCTATTAACCTACCTTTGCTTGCCATTAAACAGGAGATTTCTGGGCTGTGGCCTCTTGGATCTTTATTTAGTTGACAGCTATGTCATTAATTAATTAATTCATTCATTTTTCATTCATGTGCATTTGAAGTTGGTCTTAGTGAGAGGCAGTAAAGAGTTCAAGGAACAGAAAGATGGAGATCCAGCTGGACCAAAGTTCACAATTTGTGAACCAAAGTTTCTGTTAACAAAAGCAAAATTCTTAGCCTGGGTCTGATGGTGCATACCTGTGATCCCAGAACCCTGGGAGGCTGAGGCAGAAGATGCCAAGTTTGAGCCCATCCTGGGCATCTTGGTGACTTAGCAAGATCCTGTTCAAAAGGAAGAACAAAATGGGGCTGGAGATATAACTCAGTGTGTAAGCTCTGGGTTTAATGCCCTGTACACACACACACACACACACACACACACACACACACACAGAAAGGCCAGTGCTTAGAACAATACCTGACATACAGCAAATTCTCAGTCAGTGTGAGTCATTGTCACTGTTCATTTTGCTATGAGTTTTCTGATTATCAGACTCATTTCAAGAGAAAAATCTCAGGCTATAGTATAAAATATATTTAAATAATCGATGTAGTTTTCTTTTGTGCTGAAAGAAATATGTTGAGGATCATTGTAGATAATTTGGAGAATACAGCTGAGACAGATGGAGATAATCATGTGAATGTTTTTGGTGTATTGCTCACTGGAATTTTTATGTGCACAGTTTTTAATTTATCACAATTTATTATGTGATCACAACATATACCATGTGTACTTCTACAGTGTTCTGTTTTCTTCCCCTGATGGCATAATAGTTCCCATATGTGTCAGACATATAATTTGTTTCTGTTCTGGGAGGTGCAGCACATGTACCCAGGCCCTAGGTAGCAGATGCCTCATGCTTTCTATCTTGCCCTGCTTTGGAATGGACCTAACACGTAAAGCTTTCACCCTTTAGGTGGCTTCCTTGGGTGATATTCTCAGAGATGGAATTGCTGATTTAAAATTCAAGGTGGTTAGTTTTTCACTTACAGAGATTTAAAACCAATGTTGTTTACTGGTGCAGTCCTTCCGAGTAGAGTGTGCCAGGTCTCTGGGTAGTCTGGCTGTCTCTCCATTCCATTATCTTCCTTGCTACAGCTGGCAAGGTTTATGTCCAGCCTTTCTGAGAGTGATGAGATGTGCTGTTTGGTACCTCAGGCACATTTTTATTTTGAATTACTTAAAAAACAAAACAAAACAAAACAAAACACAAAAAAAAACTTCATTCGATGTTTCAGTGAAAATTTATGATTCTTGGTGGTCTGGAGGTCATGCAGCTATAAAAGCAATGACCCATGTGTGGGTGTACCTCAGTGGTAGAACACTTACCTAGCACGTGTGAGGGCCTCGGTATGCCCCCCCCCACAGCAAGACAAACAAACAAAGCCAAGAACAGGGCTCCTGACCAGGTCTGCAACCTAAGGTAGGTCCCACCTGCTCATTGGCCTCAGTTTACTCATGTGCATTTGATCTTGGTGAACTCTGGTCTTCTGAGTGCTTCCTAAGAGTCAGGTGCAGTCTAATCACTGTTTGCACCCATGGATACAAGTTTGGGTGCTCACCCTTTGAGGGTGTTGTGGTTTATATCTGGTGATTTCCCTCCCAACCCCCCAAGCTTCAGGCACTCACAGTTGGGGCTTTGGGAAGGTGATTGGGTCTCGGGGGTTTATAGCTGGCTTGCTGCTAGGAGGTGGGGTTCTGGTCTGAAGAGGTGGCATGGCGCTGTGGCCCAGAAGGCTTTCTCTCTCTTTTGGGCTCCTCTCATGCCCTGTACTTCCTGTGCACCATGCTGAGAGCAGATCTCCTCCTCCAGGCTCCTGTGCGGAGCCTTCCTGCATTGGAGCAACTTACCATGGAATGAAATGTGAGCCCAAGGAAGCCTCTCCTTCTCTTAAGTTGTTGGTGCCAGGCATTGTTCTCAGGGATGAGAAACTGACCTTGACAGAGAGGTGCTGCGTCGGGTCGTTGGCTGTTTCAGGCAGACATCTTGTCTGCCTTGTTTCTGCTTTCTATTGTTGCTGGAGATAAAACCCAGAGCGGCCTGCATGCCCAGAACGGTTTGCATCATCGAGCTGCACTCAACCCCATCTTGTCTCTTGTTCTTCAATTGTGTTTGCTGTCAGGGCTCACAAGACCAAACACCAAAGGCTGCATGGCTGAGACCGCAGAAATGTCTGATTTCTCACACTTCTTCAGGCTGGGAGTTCAAGATGAAGGCGTCAGTGGTGTGTGTATGTGTGTCTTTTCTGAGGGTGGTCTCCTTGGCCAGGGTCTGTGGTGGCTCTGGAGAAGACACACAGCTCTGGCCTTGAGCGCTCTATTACCTGTGCAATCTTATGCTCATTCATTCATTCATTTTCCACTTGGATTTATTATTGCTTTTGCCATGTTTGAGGCCTGGTGTTAGCTGCTGGGATATTTTGGTGAAAATGATCAGCCAAACCATCTGCCCCAAAGGAGCAAATATCATAAAAATTATGAACAGTGTGACAAATAAAGTAATACATAAGATATAGGGGCTGGGGAGATAGCTCTGTGGCACAAGTGCCTGCCTGGCAAGTGCAAGGTTGTGAGTTTGAACCCCAGTCCCACCAAAAAAAAAAAAAAAAAAAAAAAAAAAGATAGAGACCTCTGCAAAGTTAGCAGCTGGTTCCCCAAGCAAAGCAGAACCTCTCTGGAAGACTGAAAGGAGGAGGAGCAGGATCAGAGCTTTACATTTTATTTAATTTTGGCAGTGCTGTGCACACCTCCGAGGGCCAAGGGCAGAGGCAGTCTGGCTAGGAAACAGCTAGGATGCTGTGGGTGAGGTGGGAAAGTCGAGTGTTGCTGCAGCTGTGCCAGGAGGTGGCCAGATCCTGGATCCACTGGGGCTTGAGCCAACAGAATGTGCCGGTGGACTGTGTGGCTTGTTTGTCAGTAAAACCCCCTAAAGACAACTAATGTTTTGCTGCATCTATTTGATGTTTGGGGCAAGAGAGTCTTGGTGAGAGGAAGTGGTTGCTACTGGGCTGGTAGCCAGGTGTCCAATTAAGTGACAGTCACCTCCTGGTGCCTCTTGGGCTATCTACCCAGAATTGGATGATGGGGAGAGGCTGCCGATGGAGGTGACAGCTCACAGTGACCGAGACTTATTTCACACCATGCAATGTCCTTAGCAGTCCCCTGGCAGATAGATCCGGTTTGTTTTCAATTTTGTTGTATTTTTGGGAGGGGGATCATCATAAATTTACAGGAAAGCTGGGAGCACAATGCCAAGGTTTTATTTCCCCAGAATCATTTGAGAGCAAGTTTCCACCTGCTCCACCTCATCCTTATTTCCTGTAAACAAGGGTGTCCCATGTGAGCACAGTGCTACCATCCAAATCAAGAAGTGGACACTGACACACCACTGCCGTCTGGCCCTCTAGATGCTCACGGGCTTAGTTCAGAGGCAGGCACCAGGCTTACTCTGCACGGACCTAATCTCCTTCGGTCTGAAATGCTTTCTCAGACTTTCTGGAGCCTGCATGACCTTGATACTTTCATATCCAGTTTGTGCTTTGGGGACTTTGTAAATATCTCATTTTTCTATCTGTCTGTCTGTCTGTCTATCTATCTATCTATCTATCTATCTATCTATCTATCTATCTATGCATCCATCTACCTATCCATTCACTCACCACACATCCTCTCTCTCTCTCTCTCTGTCTCTCCCCCATATGCCAGTTCTTTTCCTGTTCTGTATTTATGACTGTTTTATCAAATGCTGACTAACCTGGCTCTTCTTAGTCTTGCTACTTTCATCTGTCTTTCTATGAGTGACCCCTGTGTCACCTTGCCTGACCCTATGCCCTTCAGACACCAATGCCTGCCTTCCCCAGCCTGGACCTCTTCCCCAATCCTGTGACATGGGCAGCTGACTCCCTTTGTGCCACATAATGACTGGGGAAGAGATGCAAAGAGAAAGGGTTATAATAACATTGTGTATTTTCTATTTTACAGATGGGAACATTGAGATCCAGGGACGATTAAGTAATGCCAGGAGCTAGTAAACAGTAGAGGGGAACTGAAAGACCAGCAGGCTAGTTCTAGCCCATGCTCTTGTCAAATATTAAGGTTATGCTAATTTATGTAAAGGGAAAATAATAATGCCATGTAGTCTTACTGATGTTCAGAAGAACAGGCAAGCACTGGTAACCTGCTAGTATACTTGGTGCCATCTTTAAAACTGGCAGTGGATCCTCTATTCATCCTGTCACCGTCTCACTCCTACTTTGCACACCTTCAGTTTTCCCAGTATGAAAAATAGGCATAATAATAGTGCCTATCCTGAGGGTTTGTTCAAGAAGCAGTGCTATGCTATATAAGTTACAGCCCCCAGATGTCCTTTTGGGTCTTGGGCCACAAGCCCATGCTGGACCGCACTGTCTGGAGCACAGAGCAGGCCAGGAGCAGTGTGATAATGCGGGCCTCTCACTCAGCCTTTAGGTGCCCTAGTTCCCTCAGGCATAAATAGAAGTGTGGGGTGTAAAGCCAGATAGACCTCAGTTCAACCTTGGATCTACCATGGGGTGGGAGGATGGCCAGGAGCAAAGCAGAAACTCTGCTTCCCCATCTAAGTAAGGGGGTCACTGCCATGCCTGACTTGGGTGGAGAACCTTGGCCTGAGGAAGAGGTTGGCAAATGTGCTCCTAGGACTTTTCAGTACTGGGGATTGAACCCAAGGCCTTCACTCTGAGTTACCTCTCCCACCCTTTCATATTCTGAGACAGGTTCTCCCTAGGTTCCCACTTGCCTCAGTGAGCTTGAACTTATGATCCTTCTGCCTCAGCCTCCCAGAGTGCTGGGGCTACAGGCACGGTGAGTCACCACACTCGGCTGCTTCCCCAGAAGATCCTTGTTTGGCCTTCAGAAAATAGGGGGAGGGATAGCAATTATAGGTGCGGCTTGTTCCACACCCATGTCAGGGAGGAACTGTCCTCCTAGAGCCCTGGATAGAATGAGAGGCCCTTGATGGGCACACTCTGGGCTCCAAGGTTTTATTCTCTGCTTGGGCTTCAAAATGTTCCACTAGAAGCAGGAGTGCTACCATGCACGGGCAATTAAGGGAGAGTTATTTTGGAAGCACTTCTGCTGATTAAAATGAAAACACTTTGTTTCTACTCTACTGCATCTCTGAGCAGCACCCCTCCCCCACGCTCTCCCTGAACAAGGGACCCAGTGCATGCTGGGCCAGCAACCACCTGCAGTGGTACCTGAGCCTCATGAAGAGGCTTGCACATCAAAGCTGGGGCCATTTTCTCCTCACTACACAAAGGGGGCATAATTGCATCGCTCTCTTCAGGCCCTCAGCAGGAAAGGAGGGGACATGAGCTGCTGAAAGTCATTCTGTACCTCTGCAAAGTTATTTACTCCATCTTCGTTCCAGGAGGCAGCTTTGCTTTCTTTGAGTTTCCATTAATTTCTTTTCTTTCTTTTTTTTTTTTCTTTCTTTCTTTTTTTTTTTTTTGGTCTACCCTTCACTGAGAGGTTACTGTTGTGTGACTCTGTATTAAGCTCTCTGCTTATTACTGTAGGGGAGTGCAGCAACCCTTGGCTTGGCTCCCATGTGGCTCATTCTGGATTAATTATGCTGCCCATTAAACCTATCTCCAAAAGAACACAGTACCGGACTGAGCAACTTTAGCATGAGCTATCTCTACATGGGCTGGTCCATCCGTGCCCCCTACGAAGATGGTATTATAATTTCATCGGTAGAGGAGGAACCAGAAGTTCAGAGAGGTTACCATGTGCCCAAGGTGACACAAAAAAGAGCTTTTGCCATAAGCACAAGGAGAGGCCACTCTGGGCCCATTGCCTGTAGCTGGGGTCATCAAAGGCCCACGAATCATTAGTTGAGGCTTAGATGGCCACACTTTCTCTCCCACACTGAACTCAGCCATTACAACGCAAGGAGTTGTAGCCAATATGCCAGTGACCAAGTGTGACCCCATTTCAGTAAAATGTTGTTTACGACAAGCAGGTGGCAGGCCAGATCTGACCCCCATGGTGCATTTGTCAACTCCTGGTCTATGGCCCTGATGGTTGTCAATCTCGGGGATCATTCTTCCCAGACCTTGACGTATAGGGGTGACCCAGATGGACCAATCAAAGCCTTCTCTGGGATCAGGAAATTGATGATGAAAGAGAGAAGCATGCTTGCCATTGGAGTTCTAAGCTAGGAGTGGGGCACGGACTTGGAGATGGCTGCCAGGCAGAGTGCAGACGAGCCGAGCCGAGGTGGTCAAACAAATGAAAAGAAAGAGACAACAAGGGAAGGAAAAGTGGTTAAGCTTCTAGATTCAGCCATGCCTGACCCGAGTTAGGCACATACCACTAGATCCCCCCCAATTCTTATTTATCCCTTTATTTGCTTAAATAGGTGTGAATGCAGTTTATTTTACTCAAAGCCAGAGTCCAGACCAATAAAAAGCTTCCAGTAGAGCGACCTCCTTGCCATCTTCTGTGGGGTCACTTCTTCTACATGATGGGAAATGTATCTTCCAAACTCTCCTGGATCATGTCTTTGCAATATCAAAAGCCCAGAGAAGGGGCTGTCTTCCTCACTAGTGTTAATGAAGAATCCTGGTGAAGACTCCTGGCTTCTTAGTGTGGGTCACACGCCGGTTCCTATTGCTGTATTTTTAGTTCTACAGAATTGTTCTCATCTTGTTACAAGGAAAAGACAGCGGGGGCAAAGGCCTGGAATTTGAGGGGGTCAACTTATAGGTTTGGATAATGGCAGCAGGGCTTCTGCAGAGGATGGTTTTTGGGGTGTGTGCTGGGCCCACTCTTCAGGTGCGATTTCAGCACCGAGGGGATGGACAGCTCCCCACAGGCCGGTGTCCTCTCCTGGAATCCAGACAGGTCAGGGCTCTCTGCTTTTTTTTGGCCTCAGGACTTCCTTTCCTGCCATGGAGGCCACTCAGGCTGTGACTGGCAGGCTGACGAGCTAGCACTGTTGGGGGGGGGGTGGACCGCTAATCAGTGGAGCATGAGACCTGATGGGTAAATGCCCCAGATTCTGAATGGTTGATTGGAAGCTGCCCAGGAAGGCTGAAGCCTGGCTGCCTGCAGACATGACCAGACCACCAGCACACATTCTTCCTGGCTCTTCTTCCTTTGTTCCCGCTCTTCTGCCTCATCTCTATACCCAGGTTGCCCTCTCAAATACACTTCCCAAGCCTGCTTCTCAGGCGAAGATTTTGAGGTTGGTCCAAAGTGGTTTTCAACTTGGAGTGCAGGAAGAAATGTCAGCAATGAAAGGGGACTGAGCAACTAATCTTGACTGATGCCCCAACTTCTGAATCAAAAAGGCTATATTGTCCTCCTGACATACATGATTCAGAGGACCCAGGTGCGGATCCTGGCTGTTCTGCTTACTGCAAGTGGACAGATTGCTTGACCTCCAGGTACCTTTTTCTCGTCCCCTGTACAACAGGTATGATATCCTGGTTTCAGAGCCAAAATATGTGTGGTTAAACATACAATACACACAGAAGGTTCAGAGGAGTTCCTGGCATAGGGCTAGGCACAGGGGCATTTTATATACTTTAAGAAATCTGTTTGTTTGTTTATTTATTTATTTATTTGATACAGGGTCTCGCTATGCAGCTTGGACTCGTAGTGATCCTCCTGTCTCAGCCTCCCCAGCACTGAGATTATAGGTGTGCATCACCATGCCCAGTTTCAGTGGCCAACCTGGAACTCGGATTGGCATGGCATGTGGTACTGGGGGGTCGAACTCAGATTCTTGAGCTTGCCAGTCAAGTGCTTACACTGCCAAGCTATGTCCCCAGCCCACCAGTATACTTTAGTGCTTGTCATTATAGTTATTTGCACTAGAATACTAGTTGATTTTGGCCAACCATGGTCTTTCTTCTATCTCATTTTTAGGTCACCCACAAAATATAATTGCATTTGGAAAGTAGATTTCAGTTTTGGAAACCAGTTGTCGATTCAGTTGATAAAAAGAAAACATGATCTTGTGATATGAATAATACCCTAATGTTTTATTTTTTGTTTGTTTGTTTGTTTTGAGGCAGGGTTTCACTACACAGTTCACACTGGCCTTGGATTCACTATGTAGCTCAGGCTGGCCTCAAGCTCACAGAGTTCTTCCTGACTCAGCCTCCTGTGTGCTGGGATTACAGTTGTGCTGCCATGCCTGGCTTCCCTTGATGGTTTTATGAACTTTGCTTTCAGGAACCTCACACTTATTTTCTAAGAGGGACTTTGTTCCTGCAAAGCTTCCCAGGGCTTTGCGCGGCCTTTGCAGGGGGCACAGGTGCTGAAAAGCACAGAGCCACCCACCGCACAGGGAGCAGCTTGAAGTGCACTCAGGGCATCAGGCTCCAGAGCAGCAGCCAGCCTCCCCGTCCCTCACAGGACATGTAGGCCACTTTCTCAGAGGACCCCATGCACGCCTGTGCCTGAGTGGGGAGTCCGGCTCCGCAGCCTCTGCCACAGCTGCAATCACAATGTAGGTCGCTGCTGGGAAATGATCTTGCCGCTGTTTCAGAGAGAAGCTGAACTTAATAGCTTACATTCTTTTTTCCTCTACTGTGTAGTGCCAGGGGCATTTTAATGGTTTGGAGGGAGGAGGGGGTGATGTCTGAAAGCCTTGCTTTTAGGGAACCCGTTTTAGCTACTAGATTGGTGACAATATTCTGAATTTTCTTCCCTTCATGGCCATCAGTTCTCCCTGCATCTGCAGACAGCCCAGGGCCCCAGCCATGACACCTCCTGCTGGTGCAGGCCTCATCTGAAACCCCTCTTGCCCACTGCCACGGCCCAGATTTCACACTCTGGGCTGCTTTTACCTCCTCCTTCCCACCTGGAACTTGGGCAGAATAAGAGGCAGGGGGATTTTTTTTTCTCAGCTGTAAAATTCTTTTTGGTCAAAGCAAATGGAGTGAGAAAGCAGTAGTTTGCTTGGCAGAGAGAAGACTGCACCAGAGAGCATGGAGGGGCAGAGTCCTGGAGCCCAGCAGGCTTTCGATATGGATCAGGAGTCCCTGCACCCTGAGGCTCCAGTGCTGTCCTCTCACCTGAAAGTAAAGGTCCTGAGAGACTGTGAATCCCATTCCTGGAGACCTTAGGGTCATTGTCACGGTGTTCTCAAGCGGGCTGTACCTTCATCATTGCCATTTATTTCTTTTCTTTTTTTAAAGCGTGCATTTAGTACAGGACCTACAGGGTCTCACTACACAGATCAGACTCGTAGTGACTCTTGTTTTCAGCCTCCCAAATGCTGAGATTACAGGCATGCGCCACCATGCCCAGTCTCAGTCGTTGTCTCAGTGTGCACTGGGGGTAGGGCGTGTTTGGGGCTGGCGTGGCATGCCAGGGATCGAACCCTAGTTGCCAAGCCTGCCTAAGAGGGCACTGTAGTCTGCTGAGCTATCTGGCCAGCCTGCAATTTATTTCTGATCAGTGGGCCTTAGTTTTAACCCATTTCCACATCTTCACTGGGGTCACCATTTAGAAGTGATCAGCGGCTCCTTCTACCTCAAACCTTTCAGTGCCATTTTGGATTCTTAGTAAAGACCTGGTCCTTGGCAGCTTCACCCCAAGCCACACCTGGCTTTCTGCTCCAGCCACGCCTGGCTTTCTGCTCCAGCCACAGGAACATTTTCCATGGTCGTAAAATGTGGAGTGCCCCACTCACTTGCACCGCAGGGCCTTTGCATTGCCTGCTGCTCCTTTATCTCTCTTCTCTTACTGAGTAATCTCATTCAAACTTAAGGCTTTCAATACTTTGAATGTGTTGTCAACACGGCTCTAGCCACAACCTCTGCCCGCAGTATAAAATTACGTTTAAACCTAGGACTTGGATTTATACCCACACTTCCCATCGAATATCTAGCAGGAAGCTCATATAATACTCCAGAAGGTGTCCTTTGGTTCCTTCTCCGCAGGAAAGGCAAATCAAGCCATAGTGATGTACAGAGAAGGCATTTGTGAAGGGACTGGTTCAGGAGCCAAGAGTGGTACCCAGATGTCCAGGGACAGTGCAGATGCCCAGGCCTATGGGAAAGGAGAGCTGCTACCATTTCTGGGCTGAGACCTTTCTCTCCTGTTCCCCCGATCTCTTCCTCTGAGTTGGATGAGTGAGAAGAGGTCAAAAAGAAGCTGTTTGGGGTCCGGCAGGATGGCTCAGTGGTCTAAAGCGCCTGCTTGGGAAAGCTTGGGCGGCTTCAGGGACCGCGGTTCCATCCCTGGCACCACATGCTGCACCAGCCCTGCCCTTGGGGCAGGCTGAGCTGGCCATAAAAATGAGTGAATAAACAAACAAAGGTTCTGAAACAAGAAAAAAATAAAATAAAATAAAAAAATTCTTAAAAAAAAAAAAAAAAAGAAGCTGTTTGCTGGATGGACGGCACATCCTATCTAGTTAGGAGCAGCACAGCCTTTGGAGCTCAGATCAAATGTCCCTTCCTCTGGGAAGTCTTCTCTGACTCTCCTGGACTGGATTATCACCGATTACACACAGCCCTGTCCCGAGGTGGAATTATGTGTTTACGTGGCTATTTAATTAATATCTCCCTTCCTGAGCCACCTGTCAGATGGGTGACAGTGCTGGCCGTGTCTGTCTTACCCTTTATTCCTCACCTGTGCCCGTGTTATGGTTTGTGTCTAGCTGTCCCCGCAAAGCCTCATGCAGTCACGGGACAGCTTCTGGAGTTTGTGATTGATTCATGATCCAGTGCTGGGATTACGGGGCAGATACTCTGCATTACAATGTAAGGAAGGGAGAGAGGCTGGCTAGCTGCTGGGGCTGCTGGTTCCCTCTCTTGCTCACTGCTGTCACCATGAAAGGTTGCTCTCTACCACGTGCCACCCTGCCTTGGAGCCAGCTAAGGATGGACTGAAACCTCCAAGTCAATGTGAGCTCACTAAACCTTTCCTTCCTTCATTTTGGGTGTTGGGTATTTGTCCTGGCAACGAGAGAAGCATCACCGAGACCGCCCAGCACAGAGCCAGGCACACAGCTGCCCCAAAATGTGTTTGTAGGGTGAATCTGGGAGGCACCTCTGAGATCTCCCAGGAAGTCTGGTCTGCCCCAAGCCCACAGAATGACCCGTGAGCCTTTGCCCCAAAAGAGTGAAATCCTTCAGTTTAACTCCGAACTTCCCACCACCCCTCTGTTGAGGCACTTGCACTAGGACAGAGAAAGAACGAGCTGTGAGTGCTTCCCGAGCTGCCCTGGACCCGCACCCACAGCGCGCCTTATGGCTTTTGTTCTTGTGGGGTCTGAGCAGAATACCAACGTGGATTTATATAAGACATTTGTCTCTCCAACAGCCTCACGAGCAATAGAAAATGAGCCGGACTCCTCCTCCTCCTTTCCATGTTTCAAATGACTCCATCTAAGTCCAGCCAAGGCAGTAATACAGCAAGGAGTACCAGAGTTGTGGGCAGTCTGCTCACTGTTCAAGGTTAGACCAGTTGGGTGAAATCTGGCCTGTACTCTTCCTGCCACATGGGGTGCAGTGGGAAGAGAGGCTCCTTTATAGACTTTGCACAGGAACCGTACAGACTAGCACCGAAAAGAACAGCTAAGACAAAGCTGGTTTGTGTTCCAAGAAATGCTATCCTGTGTTCACCAAACAGAACCTGTACACCCCTAAGACGGGTTGTTTGAGGCTCCTGAGTTACACAGGGGCTCCTGGCTACCTCCGCACGGGCACCTGAGGGCACAGCTGTGGAGATTTGTCATCTCTGACCTGGGTCCCTGGAATCCATCAAGATAGGAGGATAAGAGTTTTCCTCGTGCGAGCCCAAATCAGATAGCGAGTTTTGATTAAGAAGCCCCTGCCGAAGAGTCCCAGAAGCGGCCGGCTAATCCTTTATCTGATGGGTAATTGAAAGTTATAAGCAGGGGTTTATTTGAAAGAAAAAGAAGACAATCCACATTCCAATTCGGTGCTTTTACTTCTTGGTTTATTTTAAACATCACAGGAGGACGTGAGGACGGACTTTTCACTGCTGGCTCAGTAGCTACAGACCAAAGAACCCTGAGCTGCTAGGTTCCCCGGGGCAGCTTGCAAGCTGGTAAGCCGGTAGCATCTCTCTCCCGCTTCCGAGATGGCATCTGAGGAAGGTCACTGGCGAACGCCTTTGCTCTCTGTCACAGAGAAAATCATGTTGAACAGCTTCATGCATCAAAAGTGTCATTATTTGGCAACAGAACTTTCTATTCCTCTGCTCAAGGAAATGACTATTTTTCTAATGATGTATCCTCAGAATTTTCTTTAGAGACACATTTCCCCTCCCTTGAAGGGCAGAGACCACTTTTTTTTTTTTTAAATGTTTCTCACCAGTCTCACAGAAGACTGAAAATGTTGTAGCAGGTGAGGACCCAGACCTGAAGACTTGTGCTCCCTGCGAACTTTTCAGATCAAGGGAACTGGCACGAGTGGGGGAGTTACCTCTGTGCTGGAAAGTATGCTGCTCATATTAAAATAGCCCAATAAAATATAGATATAGTCTCCCAGCCCGCAGGTGAGAAAACCGAGCCACAGGAAGTGTAAACGGAAAAAAAAAAAGAAAAAAAAAAAGGAAGTGTAAATGACCCAGAGTCCTTCAGTGGGTAAAAGGCAGGCTGGTTGAATTCGAAGACCCATCTTAAAAGTTTTCACTTTATTGCTCCAAAGAGTTCGAGCTTTTGGTTGGAATGCTTGCCCCCCTCCGAGGCGGCCTTGATTTCTAGCTCTGTGGGTGTCCAAAGGGCTGGCCTGTTGACACTGGTGTATGTTGCTAGCTGTGAGAAATGATATTCTTGATAATTTTGGATTTCCTAGGCTGCATGAGCTAGCATGGATGATTTTATCAATTGGGATTCTATTAGGAAAATATGGGAAGTATGTTTGCTGTAGATAATGATTATATTCATCATGGGTAGTTGGTACATGTACACAGCACATGTTAATTCTTTTTTGAAAATTTAAAATATCATTTATTTATTTATATAATACAAGGTCTCGATACACAGCTCAGACTTATAGTGATCCTCCTGTCTCAGCCTCCCCAGCTCTAGGATTACAGGTGTGTGTCATCATGCCAGCTCAGTGTGGCTGGGACCCGGGGTTGGCACAGCATGCAGTGCCAGGGATTGAAGCTGGGTCCTTGTGCTTGCCAGGCAGGTGCTTAGACTGCTGAGCTATGTCCCCAGCCCATGTTAATTCTTTTTAAATCCTCTTTCTCTTTCCTCCTCTCCTTTTCCTGAGAATGGGCCATTGTAAAGCAAAGCCACCCCATGTGCCTGTGTCACATACTGACGGAGCTGGGAACCCTCACTAGATGCTGTTTGGACTTTTCAGCCACCAGAATCATGAGCCAAATAAACCTCTTTTCTTGATAAAGTACCTAGTCTCTGGTATTCAGTTACAGCATCATAAAACAGATGGAGACGTAGATGATGATGAGGAAGTTGAGGAAGTCTTAGGTTAACAATGGTCAGATGCTGTCACTCCCCCCCAGGATCCCTGGGATGGTGGGAAGAGGTATTGATAGAATGGGGCTCTGAGTTCCCTGGGATGGGGTGGCACCTGAGCAAAGGGTCCCAGGGATGACATGGTGTCAACCACACAGGTTCATGTCAACCAGTCGATGCCACCTCTTGCCTGTCCACTCCCCTTGGGCTGTGTTTTCCTTAATTGCTGCCAGTGTGGGGGCACTGGGCTCTGGGCTGAGGCTTCTCATCAGCGCTGCCCTGAGCTCTTTCACTGAGAGTTTCTTCCCTGCTTCTCACCCCAGCAGGGCTAAAACTCACAAATTAAACTGCAATTTCCTTGTGACTTTATTTCATTTCAAAATTGGAATCTGGCCCCAGCAACACCTTTAGAGGAAGTCTCATTTCCTAAGGCTGCTCCCCTCCTCCTGTCAGGAGCTCTTCTGAGGAGGCCTGGAGACACGGGCCTTCTTTGGAGAGAGCAGTAAATTATTCAGGTGTGCTAATGGCCTGGCTGCTTGCAGAGCTCACTCCGGGCTACACTAATGACAGCTGCCAAATGTCTTCTGTGGGTGCAGGGTTGGGGATGCATTCTGGTGTCACCGCTGGCTGTTTTTAGAGGCTGGGATAGATATGAAGAGGGGGCAGAAAGTAAAATATCACTGTGGTGAGGGAGAGGAAGGAGGGTTGAGGGGGTAACGAGCTTTGCCTGCTAAGAGTGGACGCATTCCAACAGGCCCCGGGGTCTTGGGATTCTTCTTCAAAGTCTCTCTAGCTTAGCACATGTTGCCCGCTGCAGCAAGATCTGGCTTCCTGTGACAGAATCTCTTTCTGGATTCATACAAATGTGGTTCCAGTCAGGCACGGTGCAGTGAGCCTGTGACCCCAGCACTCTGGGAGGCTGAGGCAGGAGAAGCAAAAGCTGGAGGGAAGCCTGGACAAAGCTTACTGAGATCCTGCCTAAAAATAAGATGCCAAAAGGACTTGGGATTCCAACGCCAAGGGCTTCAAGAGCAGGGCTTTGGCATCTCGACTCACACAGGGCAGAATCTGCCCGATGACCTTGCCAGTCTGCTAGAACCCTGAGCCTCAGTTTCCACTTCTGTGAAAAGGGAGAAATAGTCTCCCTCTCAGAGACCTGGCTCAAGTGACTGGTGGGTAGCTAGCTGGCGGTCAACTTCTCACACCCAGCTGGGAGGACTAACATGGTGCTGGGTGCAGGAGGCCCACCTGAGGGCTGTTGCCAGCGGCATAAAGGCAGAACAGGAGAAACTGCCAGAACGCTGCTAGGGCTGCTGTTCGGAGAAGCTGTTGGAGCTCTTGGAAGCTGCTAGGTCTCTTGGGCTGTTTCTGGAGGATCTTGTCCTGCTGGCATTCCCGATGAACTTTGGAGAAGCTTGGGTCCTCATCTTGAGCATCGATTCTTGGCTCCAGAGGGGAAGATGATGCACGGCTCAGCCTCATGAAGCTTGTTGCATTGGCTTTTCTGATGGGAACACAGCTTTCCTCATCGCTGGAGAAGCTCGGGACCTCACTGTTGCTGAGGACG
>PVJA010036717.1:0-20681 GCA_004027025.1 Myocastor coypus
GAACCGCGGTCCCTGCAGCCACCCAAGCTTTCCTAAGCAGGCGCTTTAGACCACTGAGCCATCCTGCCGGGCCCTTCCTTCCTTATATTGAAATGCAAACCAACTGCCCCAGGGGAGATGCAGCACCCACACCCACAATAATCAATCACAAATTCCAGAAGTAGCCCCATGACTACATGAGGCTTTGGGGTGGGGGACAACTATACGCAAATCATAACAAGTACTCTAGCCCACAAATTTCCATGTTCTGATTCTATGGAAAAACTGCAAGTTTCTCAGAATTACCACAGAAAGAATCTTTTATTCCATTGGATTTCAATGTACTGGGAGTCTGCTCCTAAACCAATCACAGCTGCTCAAAATATGATGCTCTAGTTAACTTCTGGTTAACTTAGATCAAAAGCTATAGCCTGGAGCAAGAGCTGCAGGAAAGAATTCCATCCAAGCCCGGAGCATATGAGTGAAATAAATTAATCTGCGCAGAATACTGAATAATCTAATTCTGAAAGTGAGCAGAAGTATGCAGCATTATATGTCAGGATGCTTTGCAAGTAGCAGAAACCAATTTCATTTAACGTAATTAAAATGGGTTCATTTCCAGTAGGAAATAAAGCTGTCTTAGTGAATTCAAGAACAGAAATGGAAGTTACAAATATTCTTTGTGTCTTCTCTCTGTTGTACTGGATGTACCTTAAATCTTCATCTTATATTTTTGCAATTCAGATTTTCCTCACACAAACCTATGCAGAGTTCCATGGAGAGCCGCCACTCCTGACGTTGTACACTGTTATTCAAATCGGAAGTAGAAGCTCTGCTCCCAAGTAAAGTGTTTTATTTCTGAGAATTTGAGTGGCCCAAGACACATCGAATGGCCACACCTCATTCCACTCACTGCCACCCATGGCAAGGATGCTCGTGTGAGTGTAGTGACCGTCATGGGGTAGGCAGGGTGGTCAAGAGCAAGAATGGGATCTTCACACCAAAGAAGTCTAATTCAGTGCAGAATCCTCCCAGAAGCCAGTCCTCACCAATTTCTGAAACTTGGGTGGAGATGACACTTGAGCTCAAACTGTAATCATGCATAATGTACAGCCATGATGGCAGAGGTGA
This sequence comes from Myocastor coypus, assembly GCA_004027025.1. Lineage (NCBI taxonomy): Eukaryota > Metazoa > Chordata > Mammalia > Rodentia > Myocastoridae > Myocastor > Myocastor coypus. Next base: position 1,111 of record PVJA010036717.1, read on the forward strand.
AAATGTTTATAGAGAAAACCAGCAGTGTCCAAGAAAAATCCTAGAAAAAACAAGGGGAAGACAGCAGGAGGCCATGCGAGAAAAAGAAAAAAAAAAATCTCCCAAATTTTCTTTCTTCTTTTAGTTTTTCTAGTTTTTGTGAATAAAGTACTTCATAAATCGAGGAAAAGCAATGCTATATAATTATCCGCATATTATCCTGAAGGAAAACGTGTAGGCAACACGTATTTGAAAGAGGAATTAAAAACACCTGTCTTTAGTCCTTTAAGATTTTAGTCAAAGGATCAAGTTTTAGTGGTGCAACCATCTCCAGGTGCAGGAAGATGGACTGGACGGGGTGAAAGTAATCAACAACGCAGACACCGGACCACAGGAAGGGGATGCATGAATGTAAATTAGCATGTGACTTGCAGTCCTAGGTCTGGGGCAGTGAGGGCTGCTTACAGGATGTTCGCGAGTGGCCTCTCTGCCATGTCTTTATCCCTAGGCCAGCCCCTCTTGTGCCAGCAGGAGTTAGGAGCCCCTAGGTGCTTAGGAATCCCAGAGGGCATGGCTACTCTGGGAGAGACTCTTTTAACATTAGTGTTTATACGTAATGAAGCATTTCTTCTTGTGTGCATCCATGCCTTAATACAGGGCTGTACATCTAAGGGAAGAGAATTATGCTGTGTTCTTAAAAGCCTTCTTTGCTAGTTGGTTTGTGTTTATTTTAGAGTGCATAGTGAATACACATAAATAAGTGACCAGATGGATAAAAACCAACAGCTATCAAGTAGGCTTTTGAATATATGATGTGGAGACTCGTGATGATTCTCATGGAAAGCAGCATTGCAGAGGAATTACATGCACCATCTCTGGAACCAGGCGTCTTAAGTCTGAGTACTTAAGAACAAACAGTATAACTTGGAAAATATTTTATCTCTCTCCACTCTAATATCTTTGCTTATTAGAGTTATTTCAGTATATCATGCCTTCCAACTACATTCTCATTTTTTGGGCAAACTTAAGGAATTTTGTGCTTACTTCCAAAAAAGTTTTTGGGTAGATGGTTGCTAATGAAATATGTTTACTTATTTTATGTATTTGGTATAAAGCCTCACTACACAGATTGGACTTGGCTTCTGACTATCTGACCTAAGCATCTTTGATCTGCCACACCCTTCTGCTGTGACAACTGTGCTTTGAATTCAGCCTACAGAGGACTAAGTCCCCAGGGGTGATGACCCAACATAAAGCTCTTCTGTTTTAGGTGGTGTCAAAGTGTCTCAGTGATGGAAAGGCTGATGGATACAGGACATTTATGCCAGAGATGTAACACCCATTTGGTGAGTGGACCTGACCGGGTGACGGAGGAGCCTTTGGAACAGCTTGGCAGGATAGGTTTGCAAAGGGTTCAAGATGCTAGCTAGGCAATTGCAGAACGTTGTAAGCAGAGTTAGCGGGGAGGTGCTGCCCTGAGCTCAGAGAACCAGGACGCTGATAGGAACATGGGCAGTAGGGACCCAATGCAAGAAGTTTCTGTGAAGATTCATTAGAAGTTGGATTATAGACCTTACATATTACACTATGGCAAAAAAAAAAAAGCTATATTTTGTCATCCTGCAACTTCAAGTGCCCTCTTAGTACTCATAGACTAGTTGATTGGGTAGAATAAGTTTCAAGAGAGCCAAACATTCTAGCTTTGGGGTAGTTACTGCTGTTTTTAATACAGATTTGCTTAGGGAAGCAAAGAGAAGAGCAGAAAAATTTTAAAAACTTAAAACTTAACCCAATAAGAACTATGTGTGAAGTTAGGGTCAAAAAGGGTGTGACTACTGAAGAGATAAACATAATTTTAAAAACTCAACTCATATAGGTACCAATTCTCCAAGTGATACGTGATTATTATGTATCAGAAATATATGATAAAAAAAAGAAAGCAAGTACTTTTTACTGGAACAGGAACAAAGACTTCTTGTCTCTCATATGTTAGGGATACAGCTATTGAAATTTTTCATTTTGCAAGATAGTCGCAAGATCTCTGCTCTGAAAGGGCTAATAGGAAATTGGTTCAGTGGGACTTCTTTCTCCACGTTCAGGTATCCAAGCGTTCAGAGTCTTTGCATCTGCCATCCATCTGTCCATCTGGCTACTCCTTCATCAGACAACAAGTGGTGCAGTCAGCCACATAAGGTTGGCCTTATGGCATAGAGAACACAAGACCCAAGATTTCAAGACATGACCCAGAATGCCAGGCAGAGCATCCCTGGTAGGCTCCTGCACCATGACATGGAGAGCCCAGGCAGCCAGGAACAAGAAAAATGATACAGTCTGCTGAAGGTGTATGCCATGAGCTGAGGCAGCTCAAGTGACACAACATCTGGGGTGCAGGCAGGCCATGGGGGCTCCACCCAGCCTTGTGGAACTCACTCCATGACGCCCTGTATGAAATTTTGATCTGTAGAAATCAATCATGCCTTGCTAGGATTCAGTCTGATTCTGTCTTACCCTCTGTTCCTCCCTGTACTTTATGGCACTGTAACATGGGATTATGTAACTTGTTTTTGGTTTTTAAAAAGATTAAGTGCTAAGAGTTTTCTTTGAGTCTAGGAAGTCTTTGACTTACAGTATGAGAAATGCTGTAGGATTGAATGGCTACAATTTTGTAGATACATAGATTTCTAAATTTCTGTATAAAAACAATTAACTGTTTTTATCACGTTGTGTAGGGATATATTAGAATATCAATGATTGATGGAAAATACCTATTCCAAGTTAAGTGTAAGATGTTTGATATTCAGAAAGACAGTGATTTTAAGGTCAAGTACCTATGTTATAGAGTAATAGTATCACTAAGCCTCTCTTCTGGAGGTTTAAGAATATAAGTTTACAGATAAAATATTAGAAAGAAAGAAGGGCTACAAGGATAGCCAATATTTTGGCCCTAGCCCTTCAGGGTCCGTGACGTCTCAGGACATAAGTGAACCTGCGCTATAACACCCTACAACTCAGTGGTTTCCCCAATTTTCTCTTCAAGGAGATATGGCTCCACAGAGGAAAGAGATTGATGATGTATAGCTTGCCTGAGGAGAGTCACCTAGAGAGATAACATCCTCTCAGTCTTTCACAGAAAGCAAACTGGTCAAGCAATGACCATAACTCATCCAGATGGCTGACATCATACAAGGTTTCAAAGTAAATCCTGAGGGGATTTGAGTGACCTTGGGAGATACAAAAGTTCCACGTTTTGTTATGCAGGTCTTGCTCTTACCTGCCCTTAATCACATAGTAGGAAAGTTTAACCGCAAGGCATAAATCATAAAGCTAGACTAATATGCTGAGCTGTAAAGGCTTAAATCAGCAGCTTCCAGCGCTGACATTTCTGCAAATAATCCATTGTGATTATGGAATACTGCACTATGTATACAACTACTTTCTCTTAAGTCAATGAGAAGAAACCTTTTGTACCAACAATGACTAGAAAAATTATCATGTCTGCATCCTGTGCTCTGTATAACTACTACAAGGACACTAATATTCATTGTATTAATTATTGGGAATGCACTACTAACATGTTGTGAAAATACCACATTGTTATTTCTTACTAAAAGTAATAAAAATGAATTTTGATCCTGACATCACATCACATGTAATAATTACCTCGATTATGGATCCTGGACCTCAGTGTCATTTAAAACACAAAATTCATAAAGAGAAAACTTAAGTAAAATGCTCCTGATTTTGACCTACATTTAAAATAAAGTCCATCTAGTAAAGTGACTGATTGAATTGTGAAAAAAAAAATGATTTGTGGAAAGGATTATTTTGTTCCTAGATGTGTTCCAGATAACTATAATGTATTAGGTGAAATTATTGTCACATTATTGTGTTTATGTGGCCCTTGAGCGTGGCTTAACATGTATTTGGTTTGGAAGTTGACAATAGGTAAAATATGATGTTTAATTCCGCTTCATTGATCTGAGAGCATGGAAAGGATTATTAAAGTCCAGTTCTGGGTGTGTGTGGGTCAGTCTTGGGACATGAAATCGTCTGCGTGCTATCCGGTGATCTGCCTGACCAGCGCACTGCTTTCTTGCCCAGTCCCCCTGCTTCTCTTTCTGGCTGTCAAGAACTAGCCATCCTGACCCCACTGCTTGCTTGAGGCATGGAGCCTGCCTGCCATGTAATTCTCCATATCCCTGAGCCAAATCAAACCTCTCTTATTAGGGCTCCTTTCCAGCCATTCCATGCAAAGACCCATAAGGTCATCGGTGGAGCTTTGTGGAGGTGGCTGTTTCATGGGCGCATGACACTGTCATAGCATGAGTGACACTACAGTTAAGGGCATGGGAAGACTGAATTTGTTTAGCAGAGTCCTGGTGGTGGATAATGGAAAGCCCACTCTGGGTGCAGTCTGTACCAATCAATAGGTCTGAACCCCGTATGGAATATGAAGGGACGCTGCTGGCGGCTTTCTATCTGCCACACCACGAAGTGTTTCTCCCCTGTGATGCCCCTCTGCTGGCCACCCTGCCCTGGGGCCAGCTGACTATAGGCTGAAGCTGTGAGCTAAGTGAACCTTTCCTCCTTTAACAGGATGTTCAGCGTTTTGTCTCAGCTACAAGAAAATATGACGCTTCCTTTAATTTGCGAGTGTTGGCTTTTGGGCCCAGCAATGTGAAGCCCAGTTTATACACTTTGTCTCTTCATCAGTGCTTTCTCCCTTCCCTTAATTTTTAGCTCTAGCTTTATAACCAGTGCTTACAAGTAAATGAGCAATTCCTGTTCATTTACAAATTTGGCCTGGCATCTTTTGAAGGGGCACAGAATGCATTCTTATAGAAAATGAAATTAAATTATGGACAAATATGACAGGAAGAGCTAATATTTGTTTGTAATTTAATTTTGCATTTGCCCTATGAAATGTTTCAAGCGACACCCTAGAAATTGTGTTAATTAATTAATTTATTTATTTTTTATTTTATTTTTTTGTGTGTGTGGGACAGGGTTTCAAACTCACAACGTTGTACTTGCCAGGCAGGCACTTGTGCCATGGAGCTATCTCCCCTGTGTAAGTTTATTGATATGAAAATTATCTCAAAAAGTCTTAAGATTTTTCTATCAGTAAATAATTTCCATAGCCCTTTTCCCCCCACCCCCAACCCTATATTTTTGACAGCGCTTTGTTTTGTCAAGGTACCCTTCCCTTGCCGTTCCACATGGGTTTGTCACTCTCTAATTCTATTTCAGCTTTTCTCCAGTAGCAGCCTTTATCTACTAAGATAAGCAGCTCCTTTTATCTCAAGACCTCTCTGAGGAAAGGTTTAAGGAAAACAGGAGAGGGGGTCAACACCACCTTGTTCTTTAGAAGACTTTAGTTTATATTTTGTGTTGACTTTTATGCATATTTGGGGTAGAAGGACCCTGGGGTATCCTGTTGTCTCTCCCCTCCCTTCCCCCAAATCTTGGTGTTTTTGTGCATTTCCTAGAAAGGAGGAAAAAAATGCACAGAAGAAAATTCTTTTGTTTCACAACTAATCTCCAGGTCAAGTGTTTAAGATTAGCACAAAAATAGATACCTGAAACACTCCACAAATTGTTTCAGAGTATGCACTGAGACCTTAATAACACAGCTGAATAATGGATTTGGTTTTGTCTGTTTTTTTTTTCTTTTTCTTTTTTAAGGTCACACAACTTTCTTTACACATTTAAAGTTTCTTTATCTTGTCTGCAAATGAAAGCTAGAGAGGTACCCCCTTCTAATTTATCAGCCTGATTCTATACACTGATATGCATCTGCTGTAGCATAGGCAAGATTCTGGTGGTGCCTATTTCTACTTTATGTACATATTATAGCTCAAAGGAAAGGAAGTCTTCGCAAAAAATAAAAAAAAAGTCTGCAAGAAAATCTGAGCTTGAGAAACCTTTGTAATGAATTAGTGTCAGTGTGACAGTTGAGGAAATAATCTTTTTGAGTTTCATTTCTGACATCTCCATTTTAGAGGAATTAATCCATTTCTTTAGCTCTGAGGTCCTGAAGACAATACAAAGAGCTTAAGCTTTTTAAACCTTTCATGTTTCTATTGTCTTGCATTTCTGGGCTTGAGCATATGTTTCTGCTACATAGGGAAAGAAATATATTCTCATCTTAGGGTTGTCATGAAGGAGAAATTGGTGCGTAACCTGATATAACCACTGCAACATTGCATAATGTAATGTAAAATTTTGAGAATACTCCCAGGCTCATAGTAGATGTTCATTAATTTTTAACCAAATCTATTGTATTATAGTCAGTCTATCCAAGTAGTTCTAAAGTTCTTTGCATGTTAGTCTGAAAAGAAAAAAAAAAAAAAAAAAAAAAAAAACACAATTTGTGAACCTTGTGACCCTTATGATAGTTGGAAGCATATCAGCATTATCAGTGTATAAAAACCTTTTCTCTTGTCAAAGTTGAGAAATAATTTCACCAGTTGATGTTTAATTGAAAGTAGTAAAGAGTAGAATGTATTCTACCATTATATTAGTTTTTATTCTATTGTAACAATTCATAATAAATTGAGGGTGTCTAATATTACAAGCATAGTGTCTCGCAGTTCTGCAAATCAGAGGTCATACAAGGTCCCGTGGGCCAAGCTCAAGATGTTGGCAGGGCTGTGTCTCCTCAGCGGGCTCCAGGGAAATCTAATCCTTTACTTCGGCAGCTTGTTAGATGTTGGCTGATGGTTTCCTTGTTGGTCATTGGCCAGGTGTTCCTCTCAGCTTTCAGAGGCTGCCAGGATTCAGTGCCTCATGTGGTCCTGTTTCCGTCTCTTCAAAGGCAACAACTGTGGGTCAAGTCCCGCTTCTGCCAATTTCTTTTGCCCTATGTTTGGTATGTGCTTCTGCTTCCTGCTTCATTTTTAAGGACTTAGTGCAGTTAGACTGTCCCCAGTTGATAGCTCACGGTTTCTATCCCTAATCAGATTTCAAAATCTGTCTTCCCAAGAAGGAAACATACTCACAGGTTCTAGGGTTAAAATGAGGATTTCTTTTGTGGACCACATGGAGCATGTCCCTGCCTAGAACATTCTTTTTTTTTAATTCTTGTTGTATTTTCTTCTTGCAGGCTTCAATTTTAACTTCATTATACATCTTTTGTTCTTCCATGTGCACTACACTAACCTGGAAAGCTTGCTAAAAAGTACTGGCCTCTAAATTCAACCCCAAGCCAATTATCTTAGAATATGTGGTGAAGAACATGTTTGCTTTACTTCTATTGCATCGCTGTGCTCCCTGTGGCTATTAGTCTTGACTGCCTTCTTGACTGGAATAATGATGCTTATTGCATTAGTGCAGAGCAAGTCTGTGTCAGAACGGGTCACAGAGGTGTGACCTTGAGTGTCAGGTCTGGTCTTGGTCATTTCTCCCTGTTGCTTTTTAATTCCCTTAGCCTGTTAGATGCCAGCGTGACCATAGTTCTGCAGCCATGCCCTCCCACTGTCACGTTCTTTCATGGACCCTATAAACTAGGGACAGTCCTGAGACGCCCTCCACTTGTAGTTGCCATGTATTCTCTCTTGGCAATAGAAAAGCTGACAAGTCCACACCTATTAAAGATTGAAATAGGGCCGAACAGATAGCTCAGAGATCTAAGCACCTGCCTGTGAGCGCAAGGACACAGGTTTGGTCCCCCATACTACATGCCGTGCAAGCCCCTCCCAGGATCCACCAAGCCAGTCACCAAAACCAGGCATGCACACTTGTAATCCCAATCTGGGAAGGCTGAACAAAGAGGATCACTAAGAGTTTGAGCTGCATAGTCGGATTCTGTATAAAATACATTAAACTAAAGTTTTGAAATAAAAATCTAAAATTACAGAACTAAACCCTTGTGCCTCTGATTTGAGTGCTATAACTTGATAGTGGAGTATGCTTGGTGAAGCAGCAACAGGAGCATCACAAGGACATTGGCTGGAAATTCCAAATCATGGATTCCAGGCAGGAGTGGAAGTCTAATTGAATAGGTCTAGGCATAAGAGTCTCCATTTTACTCAAGGCCCCGTGATGCTTATATGATAGTCATGGACCACACTTTGCATACCAAAGCTCCAGAGAATTCCAGTTATGCATAAGAATAGTATCAAATTTATATATCTCACCTAGGTAGGTATCATTAGCTGTATTTTACAGGGATAAAAAGGGAATTGAAGCTTCATAATTTAAATTTCTTGTCCCAAGCTACGTGGTGGTAGAACCAAGGCGCCAACCCCCAGTGATTAATCTGCCTTCTTGTTCTAGATGCTTTGTGTTTGAATGGGGTAATGAGCAACTCAGAGTGTGCTTATCTTGTACCACTGTTTCAGCCTCAACTAGAAGAAATCCAGACTAACTGAATGTTTGCAACCTAAACATGATTTATTCTTGCCAAGGCATATACGCATAGGTTTAAATTATCAAATATGGGACTGCAAACATAAACATTTTTCTAGGAAAATTAAAGAAGATTATCTTTTCTGCTTTTCTTTTCTAGAATCTTGCCAGTTTTTCATACCAATTTAATAGAAATATCAGTAATAGCAAAGTGATGATTTGTTAATAGCAAAGTTTTTGATTTGTTAGCTTTTTATCGTCTTGGTTCGATCTGATGTATAGTTTATACCAGGAACAACGAGGAATATAATTAATTTTTCCCCTCCCTAACCCTACCTGGAGACTTCCAGGTGAGATTACAGTTTTCTAAGGCTTGAGGTAGATGTTGTCAATTAACAGCTACTTCTTAGCTAGATAATCTGAGTAGCTCTTAATGCACTTAAATGCCCAATGATTGAAGATTTGTTCTAATTGCATGTAACCTATTGGGCAACTATGCATTTCTAATGGTAATAGTGACTAGCAGCATTTTTTAAAATTAGACCAATATTTACATCCTCATTAAATAGCTTTTCATATCTTAGTAGTGAATTGCAAATTTTACTTCAGTATCATGAAACCACTTTATAGCCTGGGGGGTAAACATAAATATAGGTAAAGCCCTGTAATTTTCTTCACAGAATGATTAAATGAAGAGAAAAGTTAGTCACTCGTTAGCCTGATTAAAAAGTTACAAATTATCTATGGTGAAACAAATCTATAAATTTAATCAGCTACAATTGATGAGATTGTGTTTGAGCACTCTAAGTTTCTGAGTTCAACTATGGCTTTTCAAACTTGACTAGAAAGATAGAGGATACATTTTCAGGTTTTTGCAACTGGCAAGTTATGCACAGGTTTGATGGCAAGACCGTCTGCAAACTTGGCATGCCTGAATTGGGTAGATGAGACAAAGCTAGCTTGGATCCTGTAGTCCTGGCTATGTGCCTAACAGGGACCACCCTGTAGGGTTTATGTAAAATACCTCATTTAATTGTCACAGTGGAATTTGGTATAATACTTGTTTCAGAACAATGAACTCAGCTGTAAAGAAAGATAAACTCCAGGCTTTTATAGGTAAGTGGATACAATCACAGACCAAACTCAGGTGAAATAAATCAGACCTGAATGTGTAAACATCATATTATCTTCCTAATGTAAATTCCTGAAGGAGTAAACAAACTATGAAAAGTGCAATAGATACCATGAATGGAAAAATGAATGGTTCAAAGAGAAGGAAAAACTAGGATGAAGGAAATGAGAAAGAAGGAAGAGAAAAAACATACCTGTATATGCGCAAGACAGCTTGGATAATTGTGCTGCTAATTTCTACTGGCTTATTGAAAAGAACAGTTAAATTGTTTTCTTTTCATCTTTTCAATTTTTTAATCAAGTCTGCATGCTTCTGTCTGACAATTTGAACAACTAATTTGAAGACAACAATATGCAGTATAACAGTCATTGTTGAAATCCTATCATTTTGTTTAATTAAATTCTGTATCATTTCTCATAAGTCACATATGAATATACACAGGATGGCTAGGATGATTGCTCTGCTGACCTTTGTTTATTGAAGAGAGAAATTAATGCTTAAAATTTTTATTTTGACCCATTTATATGCTCATGTCTGGTAATCTGAGCAACAACTTTGAAGAAAACAATGTGCAATCTCACATAACAATTGCTGCTGAATTCCCGTCATCTTCTGTTTTGAAATTCTGTATCATTTTAATATTGTAAGTATTATTTTTAATTCTCTTTAAAATTAACAAAAACAATGACAAGTAGAACCGATAAGAGGGTATAAAACAGCTTATTTGGGGATTTTAAGAAACAACAGCTGCACATATAAGTGTACTTCTCATTATCTATAGTATCTCCTTCAAAAATGAAGAACTAACTATACGTCAAGCTTACATGTCCACACACTGTCTATAAGAGAATAATAATTTATTTTTCTTTTTCTAATCATGCACAGTGCTAAAGATCTCTGAAGGGAAGGGAGGAAGGTCTAATAATAGATTTAACAGCTAGGTCTTCAACTGAGTTCCACTGTTTTATATTGGTGTTACTTGGCATAATATGAAGGACCTGACAGACAAAGACTAACTTCTCATTTGCAGTAAGAATCAATAAGAGAGCCTAAAAAAAAGACTGGCATTACTATTCCTCATATTGCATGATCAATTTTGCTTGCTTATATCTGTTCTTCTGAGTAACTACCTTTAAGATAACAGCATGCAATATAATAACTGTTGTTAATTTCTTGTCATCTTATTTTGAAGTTCTGTATCATTTATGTTGGGTTTTTTGCCTCCTTAAAATAATAAAAATAAATAAATAAAATTACAAAAAAAAAAAAAGAAAATCCATCAAAGACAACTCTGTAGTTCTCCTAACTGAATTCTCTACACTTCTGCTAACATTGTTAGCACATGCCTGTTACATTATATACTTGAAAATACTGGGTATCTGAAATATCAAGCCACATTTCTGATATATTTTTGATTAATCTAAATTCTTCTTTTGCTGTTTGCTCTCTCTTCCACCATCTAAGTGCCCTAAATGTCAATAAGACAATCTGAAAAGAAACTAGATTACTTCAGTTTGTTATAACCTTTGAAAATGATCTCAACATTACCATAATTTTGATATTTAATCTACAAAAGCTCAAAGAATTATTAGCAAAATGGCAAATAATGCACTAGGACAGCAATGAAGACAAGATAGACAAGATAAAATACTGTTTCTCTTCAGAACATAGCGTAGGCAGAGCTATGGTCAGGTACTGTCCAGAAAAGAGCAGGAAAATAGGGCCAGAAGGCAATTTCCAGAGAAGAAACATAGCTCTCAAGGTACAGACCGCTATGCACTGAGCATACCCTTCTCCAGAAGTTTCTGTCCTTCATCTCTAGGATGACAAGAGCTACCATGGAGGCAAGAAGGGCAGTGCCCGTAGAGGGCAGGTTTTGTATGAGGGTCAATTATGGTCCCGAACAATTAACATGATTTCTTTCATATGTCACAAGAAGTTAGAAGGTTAAAGAAGTACAATTTATTTCAATTTCTTATAAAGGGATCATAACTGATCACAGCTTCAAATGTTCTAAGTATTCCCAGGATTAAATTTTTCATAATTTTGATGTGCCTAAAGAAAACTGACACTTTACATGTCCTTTCATTACACTGACATTAGTTAAGTCATGATGACAGAAAGAAAAAGAAAAGAAAAAGAAAAAAACGTCATGGGCAAATTCATCCATTTCCTCTTACACAGTAGGGGGAAAAAGAGAATTAACAACTTCAGTTTTTAATAAACAATATATAAAAAAATTATTTTTATGTATTGACTACTTAGAGACTGACTGCTGGGTGGTATTCTAGAAGTTTAAATAATCTTTCATTTGTTCTTTTGGTTTTCATGGTCTTGAATAAGTTGAAACCCATTATTCAAAGAAATAAAATGTATGAAACATAAGTGTTGGGATTAAATTGATTTTTTTTTTACTTACCTTTCTCCTTGAAAGCATATTTGGGCCATTATAAGATGATATTAATCAATATCCAGTTAAGCCTGAAACCAGCTAAAATATGCTTTTATGCTTTGTTATGGAAAAAGCAGAGCAAAGTCCATTTTTCAGCAAAGCCCCTGCAGCACTGTGCTTTGTAACCATCCCTCCTGCTTTCGGGCCAAGCGGCAATCTCTGCTTGCAGCTGTTCTAGTTGAGTAACCTGATTAAAACTGAGTGATAACATTTCCCCTTCGTCTTTATGCTTCTGCAATAAATGGCCACAATATTCTTTCTCCAGATAGGATACATTCCCTGAAGAAGCATAGCATTTTTCACCTCTTGGTTCCAAAGACTTTTCTTTTTCAGTCAAGATTGTTTGTCAAAACATCTTTTATAAAAACCAGTGATCTATCTGAACATTACCTCAGCCAACCAATCCCAACGTATCGCTTTGCTGACAGACAAAATAGTTTCATCAATTTACTTGAGAAAAAAGATATAAATAAGTAGGATATGGGGATCCAAAGTATTCCGACGTCTTTTAAAAATATTATTTAAATATATTCTGCGCCTGCTTGGGGAAGCTTGGGCGGCTTCAGGGACCGCGGTTCGATCCCCGGCACCACATGCTGCGCCAGCCCTGCCCTCGGGGTGGGTTGAGCAGGCCATGAAAATGAGTGAATAAACAAAACAGGGGTTCTGAAACAAGAAAAATAAATAAATAAATTTTAAAAATATATATATATATATATATATATATATATATATATATATTCTGCTCATAAAAATATATTATGTATACAAATATTTAAAGAACAATGTCCTTGAAAAGAAATGCTATGCCTGGATAATATTTTATTGCTTGCAAGTATTATTACTATGAATCCATGATATCCATTTTGCAAGGCTAGCATTTTAATTATAAGTGGAACAAGATTGAACATTCTGAAATATAAAGACAAAGTTCCATTGAAGCATATGTCACAGATTTCCAAAGGAATTTAAAATTATCTGTTCTACCTGGACATACCAGTGTCTTCTGGAAGCCTTCTGCTGGCATAAAATCATCAGTGTTTCCTTGAACACAGCCAAAAGAAGGCTTTGCAGTCCCTAGAAGAGTTCAGTGCATTATTCAGGAGCACTAATGGCCAGCATACGCTTTTGCATATTGAAAACAAGCATGCTTCAGTATTACTCTTCCAGTTCTTGCTAATTCTAATCAATTCCATAACAACTTGTAATAAAATTTAGTAAGAAGAAATTGTGCACGTATTTACAGTGTCTCTACGCCAGTCTTCTCATGTCCACCTTTCCAAAACTAATGGATTCTCAATTTTTAAAGTCTTGAAATAACATCTCACTTGATAACAGCACAAATTCTACACAATACCCTGCTATAGGATATTAAAAATTCTTATTTTTCTTTCTCTGATTAAATAGTTTTGACATGCATTTGTGTGTATAATTTCCCTGCTTACGGTAATAAGGTATGATCCATTAGATTGCTTTTAAAGGCAAACTAACACATTTGATATTGATGGTGTTATCTCTGCATACATAAGTAAGCATGGTAATTAACATGGGAGTGTTCACACACACACACACACACACACACACACACACACACACCATTTTTTCTAACGCCTTTACTGATTAGCTGCCATTGAACTGTTTGCCCAACCCTGTGCCTCATGTATTTTTAAAACTAATACTGTAGAGTTCTTCCATCATCGCCTTTCTTGTAATTCCTCCTCGTCAACACTAGCAATGGCCAGGGCCTGCAGTCCACAGTGCCGGGCCTGTGCAGCAAAATTTCTCATCCGTCGCTGTGCTGTGTTCACCACTCGCTCTTCTCCACTGACTGGTCGCCTCCGTGGGAGCGAGACATAACTCAAGGCAATATAATGACTGGCGGTGCTTTCTGTTCGCTAGGAAGCTACTCCTTAGGGTACTGAGCACACCCTGAGTGCTCAGTCGGGTCATTGAAATGTGTAGAATTTGATCAAAGGATAATAAGTGCAACACTGCACTGTATAGCGAAGTACAGGGGAGTGGAGACTGCTCAGGTATTTTTGCACTTTAAGTATGCTTCTAAAAGAACACCCATTCTTTTACCTTTTAAGTATGCTTCAAAAGCACAAGAATATCTAACTGCACTGCTGTCTTTATTTTTAAATTTTGTTTTGCTCTTTTTCATAGATGTATCCATTTTTAAGTAAACAAAGATAAACTTTACATTTTTTTCTTACCCTGGGCAATACATGTATCTACCCAGGTCAAAATTAAAGTAGATTAATTTGGCCTTAAATATTTGTAGTAAATCCACATAGTTTATTAGGTTCATTTAAAAGCTAAGGTATCTGTTGAACTATTTTATGAGCAGAATATATTTACTGGGGGAAAGAAAGTTCCTGTCTGAGAGAAGGACTGAAGGGGGCCCAAGCAGGTTGTCCCTTAACTATCTTCCTTGTATATTTTCCAGGCCTGACTGATGTTCTAAGAATATGTTTTCAATCTTAAAAAAATTCCCGGAATATCAACACACACACACACACATACACACACACACACACACACACACACACACACACACACACACACACACAATATACATCATGCAAAAAATATATACATATATGCAATTTTTTCTGTACTTATTATAATGTAAAACCATAAAACATTTCATAGGTTAGTTATTTAAATTAATTATTTTGCTAGACCGCTCCCAGGTGGTTTCCTCTTTTAAGGAACATTTGGAATTGAGATGTTTTCATTGCATCTTCAAATTCTTCTTTCCAGAAAATTTTAAGTAAAAAGAAAATGTTTCCCAGTGATAAATCCATTCAACTTCAAAGGATGGTACAATATCGCAAATGTTAGGATGAGATTTTATGCTCTCCAAAAAAAAAATAGTGGTTATGCTGCCCTTTATCAAGGCTAGTACGTAAATTCCTCAAAAACCATGTAGAATTAAAATATACGTGGAGTCCGTTAAACTTATTGTTGAAAAACATAACTTGTACTTACTGTAATTTTGTGATTTTCATACCATATGTATTCAGAATAATTTCACCTATTATCTGCAATGTTAGATGTCAAATTGTCTGAGAAGTTGTAGGTGCTTATGTCATCTTTGTGAAATTAATATCTTCAAAGGAAAACTAAAATAGTAAAAAAAATAAGATTGTATGCCATAGGTGAAGCAAAATATCCAAATATTTTGCCACCCAATTCCTGCTTTGTTGAGCCTAAGTGAAAAAATATGTACACTTTTATTTCAAATGAGGAAACTCAGTTTTTAATTCTGGTCATAGATTTCTTTTATTAATAGTCTTAACTTTTTTTATAAGTCTTGCAGGATTTTCTTTAAAAGGTCGTGAGTTTGGTGAATGGTCCACTAAAAATGTGTGTGAATCATATTTATGCAGATGTGTGCACTTGTGTGTGTGCGTATGTGCTTCTCTGTGTGTGCACATGTATATGTTTGTGCATGTGCACATTTGTGTACTATGTGTGTGCATATGTACATGTGTGCATACATGTGTATGGGTGTGCATCTGTACTGTGTGTGTGCCTGCATGCATGTGTGTGTGCATATATATGTTTTGTGTGCATGTGTGTGCTTTCTGCACCTCTCTGTACATCACATCCCCAGTGAAGACACAGCATGATTACAACAGCAAGACTAACTCAAAGTGTCAGAAACTCAGAGCGTCCATTGCGTCTGAGCTCAGGGTGTCTCTGAGTAGGAATATACACTAGGCATTTGGTAGAATAGCAGCATCTGAATTCATCAAGACATAAGTTAGTTTGGAGAAACTCGGGGTGTTCATTTGCAGCTATAATTTCCACCAAGCCAGGAGCTACAAGATGCTGCAGGTCTGCAGTCAGCACTGCGGCTTCCTTAAGAGTCCGTCTGACGGAAATTGCAGCAGATGTGTTGAGTACATGAACTCCACCGGTTATTTATTTTACATTTTGAAATCAACCTTCCAAACAGACAAGCTTTTGAAAATATTTGTGCCATAAATTATCTCAAATGTCCTATCGTTCCTTCCAGTAGTGACACTTTGCAAAGTGATTTGTTATTCAGAAATTTCACTGGTGCATTCTATTAGCAATAATTTATGTTTGCCAATGCAACCTGAAGGGACAACTTGACACCTTGACATTTAACGCCTTGGCGAAGGGAAGTAAATTGGTGGCTTCGTGCCACCTGTGCACTACAATAATATATCTGGCCTTTGCACATATTGAACAATAACGTTTGAATCCATAAACAAAACTGGGAAACAATAATTTGGAGGAACTCAGTCAATACACGTATTTGGCTGAGTTATAACCTTGCAATTAAAAATACTTATGACCACCTCTATACGCATAACTTACCTAGTGTCTTTTACATTTTGTCTAATACTTTAGTAAGTTAAAGATAGATGTAAAAATGTTGGTTCAAAGCTGCTTTTGAATATTTCTAAAGCACTAAATGGTGAAGTCCTCTTTCTCAAAGCTTGGCATCTTAACTGCATGCAAAGGTTAACCTGGCTTTTTCAATGGTTGTTTAATATAGCTAAATCTATTCCACTGTTGAAAAATAATGAGAAAAAGTTATCCTCCTCCTGTTCACATGATGCTTCTACATGTAAATATCACATTAAACAAAAGTCAACAGGCTTTATTCTTTCATTAAATAATATAATCAGTATGAGTTATGACATATTTGGTTGCAAAATTGTGAATAATCTTTGTTACTTTACTCAAGCATACACTTTCTCTTCCACAATTTAATTTACTTGACACTTTAGTAAAAGTAGAATGCTGAGCTCTCATGAATTTAAATAACTTCGATAGGTTTTCTTTATCTGGTTACTTGAATAAGTTAGAATCATTTCTGGTAAATCACGAATGGAAAGTAGAATGAAGCCATTTCTTTTACATTTTATTTTATTTTATTTTATTTTATTTTATTTTATTTTATTTTGTCTTTTTGAGACAGGGTCTCGCTATGCAGTTGAGGCTGGCCTTGAGCTCACTTTTGTAGCCCAGGCTGGTCTCGAACTTCCACTGATCCTCCTGCCTCAGCCTCCCGAGTGCTGGGATTACAGGCGTGCGCCACCACTCCCGGCTTCTTTTACATTTTAAAGAGAGTCTTTAGTTGCCAGATTTTCAAATGCTTTTCTCAGAGTTATTTCCTCATGGGTAGTGTTCAACCCAAATATAACAAAAATCCCTCTCTTATTTGAATATCTGAATGTTTATGTGGTATTGGGTACAATCTCCTAATGAGAAAATGATTTACTGAACTTCATAGATGGGAACAATGCTATCCAAGAATAAATGTAATGCCTTGGGAGAAGGTCTTGCCTTCACACACAGCCTGCAAGCTTTTTTTTTTTTTTATCAGAAAACAGCAGCATTCTTCATTTGAAGCTTGGCTGGGGTCACTGCCAGGGCTCAAATGCAGTACTATCACTTTGTGTCTGAGCCTCAAGGACAAGCTGAGGTTACCGAATGTTGCCTACAATTCCAAAACTTTGAGGTACTGCTCAACAAGGTGGCAGCACTAGATTTCTTCCAGGATCTCAATTTGTGGATCCTGATTTTGCAATACAGGACATGTATCAGAAGAACTCATTCTGTACAGTTTTTTTTTTCAACATGTAATGTACCTACATACTTAAGATCCATAAAGAAAACTTGCCCCAAAGTCAGAGACTTCAGAACAGATTATAAAGCTAAACTTGGACAGGAGGGTCAAAGGCAGTGCGCAGAGCTGTTGTCACCGAAGCGTCACAGCTGATCGCTTTATCACCACAGTATTTGCAACTGAAGTACCATACACGTTGCCTATGTGAGAAATTTTATATCACTTCAGAAGGGAATACAGGAAAAAAAATAAAAAGCAACCTTAGATTGGATTCCATAAATAGCCTGAAAATCCTTAAGACACAAACTAGACAGTGCGGCTTAAAAAGGTAGAGAGACAGAGAGAGAGAGAGAGAGAGAGAGAGAGAGAGAGAGAGAGAGAGAGAGAGAGAGAGAGAGAGAGAGAGAGAGAGAGAGAAGAGAGCCTGAGCCAGAGAAAGAGATCCTTTTATGTGAGCAATGATGGGATCTTTAAATACTTAAATAGAGTCAAAGGATTTTAAACTAAATGCTTCAGTTTAAAGTACAGTAGCTATGTCACCATAATATCTTAAAGAAATGATTCACAAGGAATGTATGTGATAAATTATTCTCAGAACTTACCAGAAGTTAACTAAGGACATTTTTATACAGACTTTATATAAAAAGCCTACAGTATTGTTTATTGGGGCCTGCTATATGAGACTTTGCATATATAAATATTTAAAAAGCAGAAACTACTGATTCTTCAAAAAAATCAATGTCTAAGGCATTGCTGATATTCTTTCTGCTGCACAAAAATCATTTAAAAATCCTTTTAGAATGTTTGTAAATGCAAATGAGAGAATGAGAAAATAGCTTTGGAATAAAGGACAAGAATGTTTATGCACTTGTGAATTCATTCTGTCATGCTGTCTGTAGGTGCACATGTCTGTGTGTGTGTGTGTGTGTGTGTGTGCCTGTGTGTGTGTGAGCCTTTGTGTATGGGAGACTGTGTATGACTGCATATGCCTCTGAATGTGTGAGCACGTACTTGTGTGTGTGCCTGTGCTTGTGCCTCTGTGTGTGTGTACCTGCGCATGTGTGTGAGCCTGTGCACGTGTCCCTTTGCATGTGCATATGTGTGGGCCTGTGTGTGTATGTGACCCTGTGTGCATGTGAGACTGTGTGTGCTTGTGTATGCCTGTGTGAGCATATGCATGTGTGTGAGCCTGTGAGTGTGTGTGCCTGTGTGAGTGTGTGCTTATGTGTGTAAGCCTGTGCATGTGTGTGTTCCTGTGTGTGTGTCAGTGTGTGTGCCCATGTAAGTGTGTGGCTATGTGTGTGAGTCTGTGCATGTGTGCCTGTGTGTATATGTGCCTATGTGTGTGTGTGTTTGTGTGTGTGTGTGCAGAAACACAAGTAGAAATAAAAGAGAGAGGAATAAAAAGACAACAAAGAAAGAGAAAAAAGTAAGGGAAGGAAGGAAGGAAGGAAGGAAGGAAGGAAGGAAGGAAGGAAGGAAGGAAGGACAGGAGAGGGAAGGAGACTGGCAGTTAAGGGTCTTATTTAAGGATGATTTTCATGAAGGCTGGGCAAACAAGATGCTTGCCTTAGGAGATATTTTATTCTCTCATTTTTTTTCATTATGCTAAATTACTCTCAACTGGTGTAACACAGTCTTCTCTTAAAAGGAAAATGAGCCTTATGAAAGACTAGGGAAGAAAGAAACCTAAAGACTCGGCTACACAGCAGAAGGTCTGAACCACATGAGTGATGAAAACTGTCACAGTGACAGCTCCCTTCCTGGAGTACCTATTAGGTACTGCTCCAGGCTCTGTATGCAGGATAGCAGTTATGTGCTTCTGAGAGAGTTTGTAAAAAGTTATGACCGTTCTCACATTGGAAATGAGACTGATGCTACAACAGGCAAAATTGATTTCCAGGTTACAGGAGAAATAAATGAGAATCAGGATTAGAGCTAAGATCTTACTGTATCTGACGGTCAGTAGATTTCCAGTCACAAGCGCAGGAGAGGTTAACATCGTGCATGATGTTACCACTGGCACTGCCATCTGGTACCATGGA